>MU184971.1:61357-90407 GCA_016904865.1 Pissodes strobi | reverse complement strand
CAGGAGATGATTAAGACTGATGGAGATGATTAAGACAGTCTTAATCATCTCCTGATGATGCTAACATGGTTAGCGAAACGCGCGTCGAGTGCAAAAAATTCTGTTTCGGTATTGTGGATAAAGCTCTGTTTTAGTGTCCGAGTCTTGTCTTAATTTATTGATAGTTTTTCTAAGCTCGAGGTTTTCTGCCTCAAGCTTTTTGATAAGAGACGACTCCATTTTAATGTGTGTCTTGTGTTGTGTTATTGTGTTTGACGTGTGTTTTAACTTACTTGTGTGCACTTTGGTAACTGGAGATTTGTCGCGTTCTTTTCTCACCGCTCCGGTCATCGCCTCTTCCGGCGGAATTTTCGTTGTGCAGGCTTCCCTGCCGCCTGAATTTTCTGCTTCCTTCGTTATGTTGTGGTGGGTTGTTGTTCTGCGTTCTGCTGTTGTGTTCACAAAGTGACGAGATACATGCACTCTAGGTACGATCGTGCCGTCACTCTGTGTTGCGCTTGTTGCGCTAACGTCAAACGATTTTATACGCCAGCGTAAGCCAACGTCAAACGATATTTTTGTAGCATACACTACACTGAAAAGTATAGTGCTGCTTTGTGTGTCGTTAGCGTAATTTACCTCACTTTCACTTTTTGACTTTGTTCGCAGAGCGGATTGGTAAACGTGTTGCCAGCGCGGCCGAAGCAACAGAACTATAATAACGCTGATGATACCTGCCGATTCGAGATAATTTAAGAGCTGTTCGTTGATCAGTTTCTCTATGATTTTGGACATGATGGAAACTAAGGCAATTGGACGGTAGTTATTTGGAATAGTTTCTTACCTTTCTTCCGGGTTGGTTGCACCTGAGAGCATTTCCAGCTAGAAGGAAAGCATGCAGTTCTGTATGATAGGGAAAAATCCTGCATAATGGAGCTATTAGTTCAGCAGCACATTTCTGAAGCACTATTGCTGGAACGTTATCCGGTCTTGTGACCTTGTTAGTATTTAGTTTTGAGTATTCGTTTCACTTCCGTTGGCGAAATACAAGACCTGGCATTCAAGAATTCACTCTCGGGATAGTTGGGGGAGTCTCTCCTTGAGGATCTAAGGTAGAATTTAATGCAAACATTTCGACAAGGATGTTGAGTGTGTGTTTTGATAGCAAGTTCACAGGTTGCGGAGATAAGGAATATAACTGGGATTTCTGAGGAACATCCTTGTGAATGAGCGGTGTGGTCAGCATATCTCTACTCAAATATAAAAATGTACAGATCTCTCACTGGAGCATTTCAAAGATTTTTAAAAATTAATGGTGATCCTACATATGATTTATCCGCTGGCTATCCGGCTTCTTCTGATTATTGCAGGTCTCTGAATGGCCGTGAGGATTGTAGAGAATTTCACGATTTGTTTCTAACTGGGTTTTCTGAGGAATTTCGTTGCGAAACAGTGGATATGCTCCTTAAGCGTACATATACTCAAATAATGAAAATCTCATCCCAAACTTTAAAATAACTCAACGAATGTCAAAAGTTTTACAGGGGGATCGTAACTTAAAAGATACGTTTAACCAAAATATTGCGCTAAATAAAAAAGTCAAGGGGAAATAGATCTAGATAATATAACAACGAAAAAAAAACCAATTGAAGTCGACACTGACTGTCCTTTCAACAATTTAATTAGTTTATCAGATGCTGTTAACAGTCTTTCAGGAAGCCACATTGTTGATCATCCAGTAACAAATCTATTAAGCTCTGCATTTATTCTGGAAAATAACACAGGTAATCTCTACTTATCATATGACTATGATTTTTTATCCTCGAAGTTTTGCCAAAGCCCATTGATTTAGCTCACAAATTATCTCCTTTAGGCAGTCTAATGATTTTTTTCTTCATTTAAATGTGCAGTGTCTAAATAACAAAATAAACCTTATCTGTACAATGCTAGCCAGCTTTTCAAAAAGACCTATTTTGTTATGCTTCACTGAGCATTGGCTCAGTGAGGAACAATTAAAATGTATTCATATAGACGGATATGTTATGGTAAGTGTCTTTGGTAGAGATCAACTTGAACATGGCGGGTCAGTGATATTTGTGTCTGATACATATTTGGAAAGCATAAAAGTACATACTGTCAAAACTAAACCATTTATCCGCCAAGAATATTTTGGAATGATGTGCTGTAAAAATAAGTAACTACTCTATTTTAAATGTGTATCGTTCACAGTCACCAACTTTGGTGAATTTTGTAGATATTTTATCAGAGAAATTCACGGATCTCAGACCTTACGCAAGCATCCTATGTATTGAAAATGCCTGACACAATGTTTAAATTTAAAAAACTTATGATTTACATCTGTCACAATATAACAAATTAATTACTATTAATTTATGTTTACCGATTTTGCGGGGTTGAGATTATGTCACCCGAATTGACACCCAATGATAATGTTAAATAAAAAAAAAGTGTATAATATTTTTAAAGTCAGTTTAAATTAAAACAGCAAATAAATAAGCGATTGATTACTAAAGCCTTAGACCACGGTAAATGGTCAAAGATTAAAGCCAAAAACTCGTATATAACTACGCTACTGAGTGCCTGTCGTCAAAATCTGTTGATTTATAGCGGCATCCAGTTCAAAAATAGCGAAGCTGTCAAATTTGACATTTTTAACAGATACTATGTTAAAAAACTTAAAACAAGAATTTTAAAACATTGATAAATAGCGAAACTGTAAAATTTGACATTTTTGACAGACTATGTCAATAATTATTTTTCTTCTATTTTCCCTAATTTAATTCTAAGATTTCATTCAAATCGGTTGATAAATAGAAAAACTGTCAAATTTGACATTTTTGACAGATACTATCACAAAAAATATATTTTTTTTATTTCCCCTAATCTAGTTCTAAACTTTCATTCAAATCGGTTCCTAAATAACGAAACTGTCATATTTGACATTTGTGACATACATACACACTTTGTCAAAAAATATTTGTCTTTCATTTCCCCTAATTTAATCTGAAAGTTTATTCAAATCGGTTAATAAATAACGAAATTGTCAAATGTCAAAATATTTTCCTTTTATTTTCCCTAATCTAAGTCGTTTCATAAATAGCGAAACTGTCAAATTTGACATTTTTAACAAATACTATAATAATTTTTTTTTATTTTTTCCTAATTACAATTAAATAATTTCATAAAATTATATTTTTTAAATCTTTCCTAGTCCTATTAAATAATTTCATTCAAATCGGTTCATAAATAACGAAACAGTCAAATTTGACATCTTAAACAGATACTATGTTTAAAAATTATTTTTTAAAATTTTTGCTAGTACAATTAAATAATTTCATAAAATTATTTTTTTTAATTTTTCCTAGTCCAATTATATAATTTCATTCAAATCGGTTTATAAATAACGAAACAGTCAAAACTGATTTTTCTTTTATTTTCCCTAATCTAATTATAAAATTTCATTCAAATCGGTTCATAAGTAGCAAAACTGTCAAATTTGACATTTCTGACAGATACTATCACAAAAAATATTTTTTTTATTTTCCCTAATCTAATTCTAAACTTTCATTCAAATCGGATCATAAATAACGAAACTGTCAAATTTGACATTTGTGACATACATACATACTTGGCAAAATATATTTGTCTTTCATTTCCCCTAATCTAATCTGAAAGTTTATTCAAATCGGTTAATAAATAACGAAATTGTCAAATTTGACATTTTTGACAGATAGGTACTACGTCAAAAAATATTTTCCTTTTATTTTCCCTAATCCAATTCGTTTCATAAATAACGAAACTGTCAAATTTGACATTTTTAACAAATACCATGATAATTTTTTTTAAATTTTTCCTAATTACAATTAAATAATTTCATAAAATTATTTTTTTTAATTTTTCCTAGGCCAATTATATAATTTCATTCAAATCGGTTCATAAATAACGAAACAGTCAAACCTGATTTTTCTTTTATTTTCCCTAATCTAATTATAAAATTTCATTTAAATCAGTTTATAAATAGCAAAACTGTCAAATTGCACATATTTGACAGATACTCTGTTAAAAATATTTTTCTAAAATGGACATATTTTGAGAATCACCCTGTATCTTTTTCAAAGTTTATTCAAATTAGTTAATAAATAACGAAACTGTCAAATTTCATATTTTTGACAGATAGGTACTAAGTACGTCATAGAATATTTGCCTCTTATCTTCCCTAATCTAATTCGGTTCATAAATAGCGAAACTGTCAAATTTGACACTTTTAACATTTATTTTTCCTAGTCCACTTATAAAATTTCACTCAAATCGGTTCCTAAATAGCGAAACTTTGAAATTTCACATTTTTTAGAGATACTATGTCATAAAATCGACATATTTTGAGAATCACCCTCTATCTTCTAATCGAGCTTCTAATAAGTAATAAAAATATTGCATTTTAATCTTCACGGTCTTAATTTAGATTTACATCACAGTATAAAATAACACTAACTTACCTTATTGAACAATATTATTCGAACATTTAGAATAACCTACAACCATTTTATTCTTTTATTATAAAATGCTACAACACACCGTCAGCGTCGTCAAAGTATCCGTCACGTTTTATCACAAGCAAGATATTTTATTTACTGAGCGTTAACCGCGCCGATTCGGTGTCGGAATTTCATTCTGTCGTGGTCACGAAATCCAATATTATCCGTATGCGCTGGTCGAGGTCACGACATCATTATTAAGTTTCCATAAAAGTGATCCCAATAGCATTTTCAATACTAATATTGAGTAAAGCATCAAATTTTTCGAAAGATATTATTTTGTGCGGCGACCTAAACGTTAATGCCTTGGAGGAAACCACTCATAAAGGGAAGTTGTTTGATCTCTTTTCTTTATTTAATTTAAACTCTTTAATACAACTGCCTACCCGTGAATGTATTAGAAACAACAAAGTGGTTTCATCAATAATTGATTATGTTGCTTCTAACGATGATTTTGTTAGCTGTATTAACTTTGAACCAGGTTTTTCAGACCACTACGGCCAGCTAATAAAGTTTAATGTAGGCATCCCTACTGACCTATCGTTTTGTAAAACTTTTTCATTTAGGACTTTTGATAAGATTACCTTGGCTGAATTTAAATTTTGTCTTGGTTCTTTAATGAATGATGCACTTGGGGAATCAAGTATAATAGGTTTGACATCAGCCTTTTTTGATGGCTTTCTGGCTTATTTTAATACCACTTTTCCATTGAAACAAAGAAAAAGTCTTGGTAAATCGCATAGAGTCAGATTTTCTGATGAGCTATTAAGGCAAAGAGAAGAATTAGTAAACCTAAATTGGCTAAGAAGAAGAACGAGTGACGCTCTTGTTCATGTAAGATATAAAGAACTTAAACAACGAATTCGATATAGAATAAGAAAATAAAAATTGCATTAAACAATACATTCATTAACGAACGCGAAAAATAAAACAAGAGCAACGGAAATAAACATATTAGATAAAACATTAACGGATAAGAATTATATTGCCAATGAGTTCGGTAAATATATTTCTGGTGTTGTAAAGGATAAATCATATACCCATTTTGGCACCCAGCTATCGGACACATGTACTTTTGGGAAAAATGTTTCAGACTCTATATTCTTTTTACCGACTACCTCAATAGAAATCGTAAATATAATTAAATCTCTACCAAACAAAAATCAACTGGACCTGTTAACATCCCTGTTTGTCTTAAAAAAAGCATGTGTTGAAGAGCTTTCGATAATATTATCAATAATTGCAAACAAATCAATGGAACAAGGCCTAATTCCCGAACAACTTAAAAAATCAGTGATTGTACCAATTTTTAAAAAGGGAGAGCAAAATAATATTGAAAATTATCGACCACTTCTTAGTATATTTTCAAAGATTTGTGAAAAAGTGATTCATGACAGAACATCACATTTCCATAATGCTCATAATGTTTTCTCCGACAGTCAACACGGTTTTCGTAGAGGCATATCTACAGAGAGTGCTGAAGTGGAATTAACACAGCACATTTTTGACTGCATAGACAGAAATGAGCATGTAATGGTTTTGCTGCTTGATATCTCACGTGCTTTTGACTCAGTGGATCCTAATTTTGTTGCTATGGAATTGGATATAATGGGAATTAGAGGTAATATAAACACGATGTTTCAGTCTTTTTTGGCCGAGCGATCATTTAGTGTAAAGATTCGAGAAAAACTTTCTGCGGAGTGTGTAATGGGTTTGGGTACACCACAAGGTAGGGTTTTGGGTCTACTTATCTTTACAATTTTCATTAATGATCTGGCAGATTTTGCTAAAAGTGCTAGGATCTTTATTTTTGTGATGAAACTACCGCCGTTATCTCTGATCCAGATCCAGTTAACCTACAACGAAAAGTCCTTTCATGTCTAACTGATGCGGTCGAAATTTGCAATAAATATAAAAAAAGCAAATAATTTTGTTTTTAACTTTAAAGGTAAATCTACTTCGTGCTTGAATTCAGCTAGATTTCTTGGGATAATAATCGATAAGCATATGGACTGGTCTGAACACATTAATATTGTTTGTAAACAATTAAGTAAAAGTGCTTTTCTTATAAACCAACTAAATAAGTGATTGGATTTAAAGGAGATAGTGAATGTATAGAATGTATACTACAGCTCTGTATACAGCGTACTTAGTTACTGCATAGTACTGTGGGGTGGGGCTGGGGAGAGAGTTTGTGATTCAGAAACGCATTATTAGGATTCTTTTTAATATTCCCTTGAGAATCGAATGTCGAAATATCTTTAGAGAAAAAAAGATTTTGACGGTATCTGGTATTTACATTTTTAAGATCCTTCAAATTATATTTAGAAATATAAATAAATTGACTACAGTAGGTGATCGACTAGAGATTCACGACTTGAGTTGATTTTCAAGCTACTTGACTTGACTTGACTTGATATCAAGTCAAGATCAAGTCAAGTATTTGTTTTTGAAATTCAAGTCAAGTCAAGTAGTTACACATCAAGTAACTTGAAAATTAAGTTTTTCAAGCTAACTACTTGATTTTTCTTGAAAAAATAGTACTTTTTTGATATTAATCTGATTAACTGCCAAAACGGAATAACAATAAAAATTTATGTATATATATAGATTTAATCTTTTATTTAAAAAACATCTAAAAACGAAAACTCTAACAAACTCAGTTTAATAATAAATGAAATAATATGAAATAAAAATACGAAATATTCTGAATTCTGACAATAAAACAATAGAAAAACAACAAACAGGAAAATGAATATCTAAAATAAATCTTTAATATCCTCATTTGCCATCCATGATTTGAGACACATAAGGCTTCTAACGGAGTTATCGCCTAATCGATTTCTTGTTTTGGTAAGAGTTAAGGCAGCTCTAGAAAATTGCCTTTCAACTGGAGCTGAAGAAGCTGGCGTTGCCAAAAAGTCTTTGGCCATTGCGGCAAGGTTTGGAAAAATGCATTCGTGTCTCTTCCACCATTCTAAAATATCTTCAGTACTGTCAGCTCTTGGGTCAGAAATATATTTGTCGATTTCGTAACGCCAGGCCATATCGTCGTCTGCATTATGGGCAGGTTTTCTATTAAACAAACTTAGTAGATCTATTTCAAACTTTTCGATACTACTATTTTTACTAGGGTTTGAAGATGCTGCTACTTGAAGTGATGGTTCAGAAATTTGCAGAGAGTCAGCCCTAAAATATTGTGCTTTAAAAATATCTTCAAAATGTTTAATTGCTTCTATCTGCAACTCTTTTCTCCAACTTGTATTGGAGAATGTTTCCACTTTATGTCGGGGGTCTAAAATCAGGACAACACAGTACATACAGTTAGTTCGTTCGTAATGTTTAATGATTTTGTCCCTTGCCGCTTGAATACTATTTATAATCTTTTCATCGATTTCATCTCGATCAGGTTTATTGTCAAGTTCCATAGCCCACGATTCTAGTCTATCCAGCAACATATTAATGCCGATTATTACCATGGGTAAAGTAGCATATGATTCACCTTCTAAAATTATGGAAATACTCTTAAAAACATTAAGGTACTGGCAAATTCGTTCAATTAACGACCATTCTGTGTCGGTTGGCTTTAAAGTTTTTAAATTTTCTACATTATCACAAAGGATGTTAAGTGCGTTTCTCATATTTAGACTCCATCTCAACATGTCGAACGTGGAGTTCCACCTTGTTATGACATCAAGTTTTGGCATAGTAAATTTCAGGTTTAAAGTGGTGCAAAATTTGTCAAAATCTTCACGTAAATGTTCAGAGTTTTTTAATTTTTTAGCAAGGGAATGGATTTTTCTTACAGAAGAGGGCGGAACTTGGCAGTCATCATCATCATCATCTGATATATCTGTCAAAATGTTGGCGGTTTCTTCAACCTCAGAATCAAGGATTTTCATAAAATCTCTAGCTGCCAAGTTTAAGATGTGTGCAAAACATACAAAGTGGATATTTTTTGTATCGATTTCAGAAATATGCGTTTTAAGTTCTCTGATGAACGTAACATTACTATTTGTATTGTCGGTAGTAATACCTTGTACGCATTTTGTAACATCGTAGAATTGTAATACTTCGAAAAATAGCTTTGCAATTGCATTACCAGTATGTTGCCCATATGCTGGCACAAAATCTAGAAGGATACAATGAAGTTTCCAATTTTTATCGATAAAATGGGCGGTAATACCATAGTACCCTTTCATATTAAAAGAAGACCATCCATCGATTGTGAACGAGATTTTTGAATTGAATGTTTTCAAAAATGATTTAATTGTTTGCTGCTGCAAATGTTTTTAATGTCAAAGATTTCATTTGATTCCGACCAGGTAGAGTTGCCTTTGGATTTAGGAATTTGTACATTTTTCCACTTATAGTATCTTCAAAAAAGTTGAAAGGGAGATACTTCTGTGCTATATATTCCACAAGTAGTTTTTGAAATTTGTCTTGTTGGAAGTTTTCTGAACAACTAGTGGTCTGCAAAATAAACAAAACTGGAGTTAGTAAAATGCAGCGCAAGGTGCAAGAATGTTTACGTTATAATATCCCACTTTTAATTGAAAAAGTAAGTAATTTTTTTGAAATGCCCTGTACAAAAATTTATTACATGTCCCACAATTTTGAATAGAATGTCTTAAAGTCAATATAGATTTGGTAAATATACTCTGATGAGTTTTATTGATGCAGGGTGTCCAAAAACTGCTGCACCGACTTCAAAATCAGAATTTTAAATGAGACATCATTACACAATTATATCATCAAACAAAAATTATGTTATATAATAAAAAAGCGGTTCTAAAGTAGAAGTCGACAGTAGTTCTTATATTTAAAAAAGTTTTAGAATTGTTATTAGAAAGTTGTAATTTTTTCCGTTCAAGAGCCGCCTTTTATTTAATATTTTGATATCTCGCCTATCTCGTTATTTATTAATAATTTATTAAACCTTTTTAATATAGAATAACTTTTAAAATCAAGGAACCTATAATAATAATAATAAACATTATAAAACTATAAGTGTGGCTTAAAATGAACTGATCCGGATTTTGAAAAAAAATAGCTTTTTAAGGTGTTTTTGGTGATGAAGGAATCCAAATTAAGCATTTTTTTTTCTAGCATATCATTCTTAATCTGTTTTTTTAAAGATTTTTCAAGAAGGGATAAAGTTGGAGAAAAACAAGTGAAAGATTCGTGATCCTTGATCCCGAAATCATATAAAACGATAACAAACTCGAGTTTTTATGATCCAGATTAAAATTGATCATTTTTGTTCAATTAAAATGAACTGATCCGAATTTTGAAAAAAATAACTTCTTAAGGGGTTTTCGTGATCAAGGAATCCAAATTAGGCATTTGTTTTTTTTTCTAGCATGATTCCTTTATGTGTTTTTGTAAAGATTTTTCAAAACGGGATGAAGTTGGAAAAAAACAAATGAAGGATTCTGGTGCAGCACTTTTCGGACACCCTGTATAAATAAAATTCTAATAGGTAATTTAATTTTTTTTGATTGCCAAGAATCTTTTATATAATTATTTTTTTCTACACCCTGTAGTTTCTGAGGAAGAGATATGCATACGCCCCTAATAAAATGCCCACCCTGTACAATTATTTACTATTTAGTTTTAGCTAAAATCTAATTATTATTAATTTTTTACCTTCTCAAGCCAATTAGCCTCGGAATTAGGTGGGCTGGATCTACCAAAAATGTTTTCGTAGACTCTAGTGTGTTTAGCTTGCAAATGCCTCCTTAGTGAAGATGTTCCACAGTTTTTCATTTTTAAAACTGTATTTTTTACGACACATAGGGTATACATTTGCCTTGTTTGTCAGTATTTTTCTTACTCTTAGGACCCTGCTCGATTATGAAATAATCCTTAATTTTATTCGTTTTATTAGATACACTTTTATTAGCTTTAACTCGTTTTGCCTTTGGTGGCGCACTTTCTTCTTCTGGTTCGATGTCATAGGATTCTGACACTTCTTAAATCAGACATAATAATTCTTTTGCGGTCGCCGTTTATCCTTGAACAACGCTGCTCTACTAATAGCACGAGCACGTCGTCATCGAGTGCCTGCTTGCTGTGTGAATCCCCTATTTAACCTCGGTGAATCCCCTATTTTAACGCTTCGATGCGCATTTCACAGATCACTATCAAGTAATATCAAGTAATTTGATTTTACTTGATATCAAGTCAAGTAGTTCAGTCCGAAAATCAAGTCATCAAATATCAAATTTTCAAAAGCTTGAGTTTTCAAGTCAAGTCAAGTCTTTAAGGAAAAATTCAAGCTACTTGTCTTGATGAATCTCTATGATCGACACCAACACAACACTCGGGGAAGAAATAATTTGCTTCTTGCAAAGCTCAAGCATGAATTATATAAAAAGTCACCTTTTATTCTGGAAGCCATCAACTTGCTACCTACGGAAGTTAAACGATATACCTCAATAGTGAGCTTTAAGACCAAAATTAAGCAACTGACTTTTAAAAATGTTTTTCTACAGCCGCACGCAAAATAACTAATTGCTAAATTCAAATGAAATCGCAAAATCGACGAATGCCGTGGATCCTTATTTTGCGCTCTAGCGCCAACATGGAAAAGAAAAATCTCACTTTTTCCGTCGAGTGTGCTATGAATGGTCATGGAAACCGAAGATAAATATATGACAGTCGTGCGTTTGTTACAGTTTGTTGCTGGCACTCCTGTTCTAAATATGCCCGAAGCCCGAACATAATATGTCAAAACTGACAGTAATTTGCAAATTTCAGAATAAGTATAGAGAAAAATGTGGATTTAATTTTAAAAAATACGGCTGTAGAAAAAGTTCTGTGTGTTTTTCGAGCGCAAAGTAAGATTGCCGTTTTCGAAAGATTACTGCGCTCCGCTACGCGTCGCGCAGTAACATTCTTTCTCAAGCGGCAATCCGTTACTTTGCGCTCTAAATACACAAATAACTATTTTTATATAGTTATGATAGTTTGGGAGTTGGAAACCTTTTTAAAGGCTCACAAGTGGCATCCTGAGCATTATACCTACATAGTGCAGTAGGGGTTTTATTGTCAGCTGCAGTGTTGTTTTACTTTGTGAATGTTTATATAGGAATGATACTTATTGTATCTAAACGCATATTATACTTTTTTGTGCAGTGTTGCGTATTATCTGTTATTTTATAATTATTTTAACAAATTCCTGCTGCGGAAGTTGATTTTTTAAACATACTGTAGGTTTGTTTTATTAAGTGTTTTGTGACGTGGTCTATGCTACGTATTAGAGTTTTTAAGTCAAATAAAGAATTTGAATTTGAATTTAAATTTGAATTATTGAACAATATAAAAAAAAAAATTCTGAACGCCATTCTGGATAGTCTAAACTATCCGGTGATTTTAATATTCACTTCAGTGATGATCACAATAGGATAGTTGACCCGGTTATCTATTTCAGACGTTTGGTATGCCTAGAAATCCGCACAGTGATTCAAAATTAACAAGATTCAGAACAAATTATTAGCCTATAATTGAGAAGAGGGACTTCTTACATTATACAGCATAATAGGAGTTAACTAAGATTTTTGGAAGAACCATTTATATTGATATGGAAAATACAATAACAAAGTAATCAACATGAACTCTGTTATTGTCAACATGCAAAGACAGATGTTTATGATACAAGGAAATAAACTCATATTTTATCCACGGATGGACTGCTTAGCCTATGAGACGTTCAGCCCGTGTTCTTGCATCTTATTAATTTGTTATCTTATTGATGGCTAGAAAAATATCTAATATTATAATTACCCTAAGCATCTTAAACACTGTGTATATACCATCTAATCAAATTACTTATTCTATTATAAACTCTGTGTAAATACAAAATAGAAACAGAATTAATAGCTTTTCCCCTATAATTTTCCCGTTTCTCCTTTATACGTTGTCCTAAATTTTATATGGATGCGACGTCTCATGACCGTCTCGACTTCGAAAGCATTATAACACTCCTAAAAAATTAATGTTTATTCGACAAGTTTAGCAATAACTACTTCTACATCTACGACTTTTCAGTTCTGCCATACATAGGACAAAATGTTTGCTTCCTTCAGTCTTTAATCAAAATATTTATAATACAAAAGTATGATGAACAAAGTTGACTGGATATTTTTAAATGAACACAATTTAGAATTGCTGATGTAAGCGTAATAAAAGCATAATTATTAAGGGCTGATTTGTTATTTAAATGTAATTAATTGTTTAAGTTTGCTTTGCTTTTACATAAAATGTAGACGGTAATTGAGATGCGCTTCCTGTATGTTGACGTATCTATTTTCTCATATCCTACCTTTCTGAATATTTGTTTCATCCACTGAATACTTCGTTAGATTTGTATCATCTTCCAAAATGTCTTTCCCTATTTACGTATCACGATCGTTTTGTTTCCTGTTCTGTTAATAGTACTTTTTGTGTCAAGCCCCGAATTCATAAAAGTAAATAAGGTAATAAAAATGGCTCCTTTAAAGAACTAAATATCAGCTTATTCAAACAGATTTTATAAATTATTTCAACAAAATTGCTTTTTTCATATGAAATAGAGCATAACTATTTCTGGATATTCATGTTTTCTAAAAGTAAAGATAGTCTAACCTGGTTATATTCATATTGCCCGATGTCTAATAACGAATCTATTAGTACGGCGGTTAGTCAAACCAACCTTGCATTTTTGAGTAGAGCATTGAGATTTGGCACAGTGGTAGTATATACCCATACCTCACTTTTAAGAAGTGGAACCAAGTTTGCAACCACGGGAGAGCAGCAGTATGGCGGGTTGCATACCTGCCAGGGATAATTTTGAGAAAATCACTAAAAGGGCACACCCGACCTCTTCTATGGGTGAGTATCACTCAAAAATATTACAGGAGATGTTCTGGAACGTAACTGGAGTATGTACCAGCCGCGTGGTGGCAGATTGCCTACCCTCAGGCGCAGAAACTAATGCAATCGATTTTATAGTGTTAAGCTAGGGATTTTTGTGAGTGACTCCATTTCCACAAGCAAAATATAAATAAATCACGTTCTTAAATCGGTATGCTCATAAATATAATAATATCAAAAATAGTTAACTTTAGGTTACCTCGATTGTAAGGTGGATAGAAAACTAAAAGATTAAGAAAAGCCATATTTATTACAAACAGACATTTTAGCAGCATCATTTAAAGCGTTTAGCATTAATTCCATATCGTTATTAAATGGATAATATTATTCATTGTACTAGATGTAATCACGGAATGTAATAATACTAAATCTATTACCTACATCGGAAATTCGAGTCATAAATATCAGACTTTGGCACTTTTTTTGGTATTAATCAAGGTTCTTAGGGCATGGGCAACAACAAAACTCATAGCAAAGGACTTTAGATTTAGCGCAGCTGCATTTCCCAGCGCATTTATTTTTATATTTACATGACCCGGAGTTTCTTTGCAAGCCTCTTGTGGCTTAGTTCTATAGAGCAGCCTCCATCCTTCCGAGCCGGCTTTCCAGCCGCACACTGACGGTGATGGCTGGTTCCGGATTGGGGAGATCACTTATCTGGCCTTCTGCTCCTCGTATGAAGCCCTCAGAATTAAGCAGCATTTCCTTAAAGCCGCTGGAGTGTACAAACCCGTTACTCACTCTTTCCTTAAGCAATTTGTCGGCATGACTGCGGGCAAGATCAGCCAACAGAAATGCAGGTGCATCTTCACTGAATTCCTTTTCAGTATTTATTTGCTTGATCACTTGTTCAAGTGCAACGTCTCGTGCTTTAGCTAACTGCTCCGATTTCTTGCCTAGACTTGAGTAAGTTTTAAGTCTCGCACATACTTTGTCCGACAGTTGTGGTACCATACGCCGAGCCTACCCTGCCAACCCGGGAGTGCGATTAAAATTTTACTGTCTAGTTTCTTGGTTGCAGCGGCTTCTATCGCATTTTTAGTTTCTGTGAAAGTCAGTCTATGAGTTGGATTGACTCTTGGCCCGTGCTTGCCACAGAAAATTCATTATATCTTGTCATTAGCTGATTTCACCTCTTCGAGACTTCCCCGCCGATGACGGATGGCTCGATATTTTCTTGACAACCAATCTGAATATCTCTCTAAGTTCTAGGGAGCTTGGTTGAATAGCAAGGTACGAAGCAGCGCTTGTGACATTTTGGGTTATTGGTTCTTAAATTATGCTCAATGCGAAGGCCCGCATTTAACGCATCCGCGTTGGCATTACGCCGAATATTCCCTAGTTTCTGGTAAGCTTTTAGATTCCTACCCAGGGTAGCAATTGCTGCATCTATCTTTGCTGGCTTGTCTAGTGACGGATCGATGAGGTCCTCCCCCTGCTAAGATTTCTGATACAGTATACAGAGACCAGTCAATACCGTCCCTACTTCGCTTTCTATCCTGCTGCTCTTCAACAAAGACGTTTAAATATTTCATGATACCAAATCTGTCAAAAAAGAAATGACCGATTTTTTTCTGGCAGTGGCACACACTAAAGGGAGATCCTATGGCGCTCGACGAGCGGTGCGTGTGTGAAGATGTTGATTGACACGGTTCTTAAATAGTTGTAGGTGGTAATTAGGGGAAAACAGATGTCCTGGGCGTGAGTTCCACAGTGATGCAGTGCGCCAGACAAAGAAGATCTTGTAAAGCGATGTTCTAGGTATTTCCAGTTGTACGACGAACTGGTGCGCTCCCGCCGTCCGTCGCGACTGTCTGACAGGCGTTGCCAGGGGCGGGATGAGGCGGGCCAAATCCTGGGAACATCTGCCGTGAAAGTGTCTGTAAAACAGGAACATCTCGGCCACATGTCTGCGGTGTTCCAGACTATCCAGATTCCGGGTCAACTCCGGGTCGCCGATGAGACGTACAGCTCGCTTCTGAATGGAATCAAGCAGCTTAAGGGTGTGCTTTGGTGCGGCACCTCAGATGTGTGAGCAATATTCTAAGCACGGTCTTATTTGCGTTTTGTAGAGCAAGAGCAACTGCTGCGGTGTATACAGTTTGTTGTTTTGGGAGGCTGATTTTGCGATGTTAGCAACGTGGTCATGCCAGGACATATTGCTGGTGACCGAGACATCAGCAGTCCGATTGACGAGGATGAAGAAATGGTCGATCCTGCCATAATGATGTCAGGGCCCGCCGTATTGGCCCTCTTGGTAAACGTGGCTGCTTGGGTCTTTGCTGCATTGAACTGGACCAAATTTCTGTCGCCCCAAATTTTAACTTTCTCCAGGTCTTGATTAATTGTTGTAATCTGCTCCTGTCTGCGGTGATGCGTCTGAGTCGCTGGTAAAGGTTTTTCTGATCTAAATTGGGAGACACGGGTACTTATCTTATAGTAGAAAATTGGGTGCCTTCAGGGCGGACTGCACCTCCTTGCATGTCTATCGCTTATACTAAACTAAAGTTTAATTTTAATTAAAACCATTGTTATAACAATTGATTCTATGGCAAATAGACCTTATTTCAGGATAAACGAGAGTTATGCGAGAAGGCGCAACCCGCCCTCAGAACGACAACAAACAAGGTTAGAAAAGGCAAAGCGGCATTCGAGAAGTCAGTCATTGTCAGTTGTATCTGTTGACATTAAAAAAGGGTACTGAAACAAGAATTGTTGGAGTCTTATTAAGAACTCAAGCTTACAATACTTCAGCTTAGCACTACAAAATCGATTTTAGTAGTTTCTGCGCCTAGAGGGTAGGCAACCTGACACCACGCGACTGGCACATGGTCCAGTTACGTTTCAGAACACCTGCCGTAATATTTGTGAGTGATATTTACCCACAGAAACGGTCGGGTATGCTCGTTTAGCGATTTTCTCAAATTTGCCTTTGGCAGATATGCAACCCGCCATACCGCCGCTCTCCCGTGGTTGCAAACTTGGTTCCACTTCTTAAAAGTGAGGTATGGGCATGCACTACCACTGTGCCAAATGTCAATGCTCTACTCAAAAATGCAAGGTTGGTCCCAATATCGCTGACTAACCGCCGTACTATATAAGGTAAGTTATGAGCTCTGTTCCAACTGACCATGAAAACCGTACATAGGACGGTAATTTATAGTTGTATAATTCGTTTGTCAACATGACAAGTTATTTATCACCTTCAAAAGTGAAATTGACAACTAGAAATGACGGTCCCTCGTACGGTTTTCTGGTCGGTTGGAACAAACCTAATATATTCTTTTATTTTTTTTTGATTTGACATATGACAGATATCAAAAACTATTCGGAACAATTTTTAATTTATCATTGTAAAGGTCGGAAAATGGCAGTATTGTTGATTATTAATTAATATTAAGCTTTCTTCACCATTCTGTCAAGAATAAGAACAGATTTTGCTTACGGGAGTTTGTTTGAAGATTGAGAAAAATCCAAAATAAGACATATATAAGAATGGTATAATCATATATATATTGCGCCCTGAGACACGCCCGCGTTAATGGTGAATGTGTCTGAGATGTGTCCATGAACTGCAACATGCAGAGATCAGTTCTTAAGAAAACTGGCAAGCCAGCTGCACAGAGAGGCTGGCAGTCCGAAAGACGGCAGTTTGTTGAGTAGTCCATCATACCAAACTCTGTCGAATGCTTTTGAAATATCCAACGCAGTCGCTCGAGACTCTTCGTAGTTCTCAATTGCCCTACTCCATATATGAGTGACATATGCCAATATATCTCCTGCCGATCTCTCTTTGCGAAAGCCGTATTGATTATCGCTGATTATTCTGTTGTTCTCGAAGGACTTGAGTAGTTGCGGATTGACTACATGATCCATGACTTTGGAGATTATTGGAAGTAAGACAATTGGGCGATAGTTTGAGGGAGTGGTTTTCTTGCCTTTTTTTGGAACAGTTTGCACTCTAGCGACTTTCCAAGAAGATGGGTAAATCCATTTTCCGTAAGACAGAGAAAAATGCCTGGAAAAAAGGGGTGTTAGTTCGTGGGCGCAGTTCTTTAACACGATAGCAGGTATTCCGTCCGGTCCTGATGCCTTTTGCGTATCTAGTTCTTTAAGGATTTTACGAATATCACGGTGATGAAACTTGACTTCTGCCATGGTAGTGTTGATGTTCGATATGGTGGGGAGAGCCTTGCCTTGGGGGACGTCTAAGGTAGAGTGCCATGAAAACATTTTGGCGAGCATGTTTGCTTTTTCCTTGGCTGTAGTCGCCGCGATGCCACGTTCGTCTGTCAAAGGTGGATGAGACGTTTTTGTAAATTTATTACTTACTGCCTTTGCTACCGACCAGAAATTCCTGGAGCCACTGGGGTATTGCAAAAGTTTATTCCTGATCCTTTGATTGTGTTTGTCCTCAGTTTCGTCGATCACACGTTTGCATTCGTTTCTCGCTTCGACAAAACAGTTGCGGTTTTCAACGGTCTGATTTTGCTGCCAGTACCTTGTAGGCTTGCTGTTTCCTACCTACAGCTCCTTCGCATCTTCTGCCGAACCAGGGCTTTCCTTTTGACGATAACTTGATGGAATTTGGGATATATGCTTCCATTCCTGAGGAGATTACTTGCGTGATCTCTTCGCAGCAGACTGACGGGTCGTCAGTGCCAAAGCAGACGGCGAGCCAAGGAAAATCTATGTAGAACTCCTTTAGATCGTCCCAGTTTGCAGAATTGTAATGCTAGATTTTGCAAGGCAATGGTGGATCCTTCTGTAGAAGGAGCAATTCATAAACTGTTGTAATAAGTTTGTGGTCGGAAGTACCTAATGGCGGACCAACTGTAATTGTGTACGGGTCAGGATTGGTGGTTAGAAAGAGATCCAGGAGGGCGGCGAATTCGCCCCTCTCTGAGATTCGAGTTGGTTCAGCTACAAGTTGAGTAAGCCCGCAGCTGATGGCAAATGCGTCAGCTTCTCTACCTTTGTTGTCGGTCTTGTTGTGATGTTTGAGCCAGTTAGTGTTGTGGGTATTGAAATCTCCCAGAACGATTATAAACGATTATATCTGAAATGGGGTAATCGACCTCTATTGAGTCAAAAGTGGTAGCTAGTGTTATAAAAAAGCTTTAATAAGCTCTATCGCTCGGAGGGCTATAGAGACAACATATAAACTTGGTTAATCGCTTGGCGGTGAGCTTGAACCACATGACGTCAAGGTTGTTCGGTTCGAGTGTTTCTTCGCGGTGACATGAAAGTTCGCTTCGGACAAAAAGGCATATTTCGAACTTATGTCTAAATCGGGTAGGTATGTAAGTTTACTGTTGTTGTCGTAGGACATACTTGTGTTTCTGGAAGGGCTAGTATGTGTCGTCTTTTTGCTTGTATATGCTGGTGTACCGAATTGTATTTAGGCCTCTTATCTTGCAGATGTCTATTCTGAATTGGTTCGGTAACATTGCTGTCTGTGAAATGCGGAATGAAGGGCCCGAAGATCCAAATGGCCGGGGAGTTTACTTCTGGTATATTTTGATCCTGGAACCATCATGTCCATATATTCCTACTATGGAACCCGAAACCACCAGCGCGGAAGCGGAACGTGATTCGGGAAAACCACTTAGCACTTCCCAGTTCTGGTGGGGTGGTCTTTCACCGGACGATGCGAGTAGGCGTATGCATCTACCACCTAGGGTCGCTTCCACTGGAAACATCGGCCTCGGACTCCTTCCTTTGGTGGTCCCTAGGCTGACAGGAGTAAGAATGGGGCAACAAACCCCATGATCCCCCAGTGATCAGCTCCAGACTTTGTACTTTGGTGTTCTCCAGCCTGGAAGAGAACGGTGGGATTTGATGGGCCACATCCCGTGGCAAACTCGGAATGGCGAGGGCGTCACTCCACGTAATCAAACTGCTCTCACCAGTTTGACGTTCCTGCCTGCTAATACAATGCAGCCCCTCTTGTCACAAACTGTCATTGATCAGCTCCAGACTTTGTACTTCGGTGTTCTCCAGCCTGGGGGAGGACGATGAGATTTGATGGGCCACGACATCCCGTGGCAACTCTGAATATAATGAACATGAACAATATTTAATATGCCAATATACAATAATGATTATGGAACACAATATTTACAACATTGAGCTCGACATGTAACTCTTGGAGAATGTGGAAATAATTACGGAGAAGCTGCACAGTTATGATTTATTATGTTCTCAATCTTCCAAATTCCCATATGGTATTTAAGAGTGTTAGAAGCTTGTGGGCGTAATACTGGAAATCTTTGCAAGAAGAAGATATCTCGAGGAAGAGCAAAGACAAGTAAGGAGATGGAAGTTGTAATTTTGAGCGCAGTTGTATTAAACCCATGTATTGGTTCAAGACAACTTGCTAATGACTCGGGAATGGAACAAAAGTCGGTCCTAAATATTAGTGCATTTGCTACACATCTGCTCTTTTGCAATTTGTGTGAATAGATATACAATATGCGCTATTGGACTTGTGAAAATCCGCCCTGGATGAGAACAGCGCAAAACCAGCACCTGATGTGGAATAGTTCGGGACAGGATTATTGGATCAAATTTTTTCTAAGACACTGTGGGGCCGTTTGGTTTGAACTAATATCGATATAGGTCGGTTGATTTTAACCATCAGTTATGTCATTCAATGGTTATACATCGGACGACACCTTTTTGATTAACGTGGTCTTTACCACATGCACCGGACAATTTATTACAGTGGAGAAATAATAAACCAGGTCTTAATGCGCATGTCAGAAATTAATTGCCGACTGCCTTTGGAAACATTCATATTACTAATAGAAAACGGAGAGAAAACAAACAATTTAAAAAACAAGCGAAATCTATTATCAATTTTCGCGGTAATGATGGGTGGCCTAGGAGTCGTTAAGGCTCAATGTCGGTGGCAGGAGGATTTTGCTTTGCTCGCACTGATGGCCCTGAAGTCGGTCCGTAAGCGCTCCTTATTGGTGAGGGAATGCAGGAGCGGGTTGACTGAACTTGCAAAGCACAAAAAGGTTACGCTGGTCTGGGGCAGAGACACTCGGGTGTGCCGGGAACCGAGGCCGCGGACGCCTTAGCCAGAGAAAGCTCCGCGCGTAGATACATAGGGACTGAGCCTTGTGTGGGGATCGCCAGTATGTTCACGAAAAGGCATTGGAGGGTTGGGATGAAGATGTATAGCGGGCGCCTTCCAAAGAAGGAATGCAGGGCGCTGGTAGGATCCAACACAGGACATTGTAGGCTTAGGCGGCACCTGGCTCTGCTGGGAATGGCAAAGGATGGGGCATGGATGACGATGAGACCCCATACGTATAAGTACAAGGCCCACTTAGGAAAACAAGTTATGGTGACAAAATTCCCTTATTAAACTTATAATGCTTAATAATTCATAACTAACCTGTTACTAGAGAGGGGGAAGTATGGTAAGAAATTAAGTTAGACCGCTGTATCAAACATATGAAACTATACAACGCTAGTGACTAAGCTAATCAGGTCTAGGATACAAGAGAATCCGACCACCAGATTCTTGTTGCTGTTCATCTACGCACATGTCAGTGTTGGCAATTGCTTCCTTGCAATTTTATATCAGTTTAACAAACATCTTCCTTATTGGTGCAAGCTTGTCTACTCATTTTATTTCAGCCCTTGTCCCAAAATTACCAAATTCTAACTACTAAATCAACGAGAAAATTAACCATTTAAGGTGTACTATAAAAAGTATTATTATAATTTATAATATTATGTTTTTGTTGGCAACATGGAAGAATTATTGGTACTCGTGCTGAGTAAAACATGAGGGTAAGTTTTTATGGGCACTGATGTAGCTTCTTCGTTTTCTCTCATTTTATAAATGATAATTCGCTGGTGTTCTGCGTCTATTCGAAAATAGCATTTAATAGACTTTTCACTTGAGTGATCAGTTATTTTTATCAAATTTTGTTCTTCAACTCCACGTTTTGCTAACTTCGATACAGCTTTAGCTTTTAATAGTGAATGGTTTGTTATGTTTTCTATGGTGACAAGTCCTAGTGTCACCGCTTGCTTATTTGTCCATTTCGAATTTTCATTTCTTCCAACAGGAACATATTTGAACCATAAGCCATTAACAACTCAACCAGGGATTGATAGTTATAAAATGTCGAATATTTTGAATACTTCCACGTTTCTCTAAAATTTTGAAATACAATCTAATAGGACAATAGATGCTATTGTTTGTATTTGCAATCAGCCATTAAGATAAAGCGCATTGTTTAATTCCACCTAAGTAGTTTTAGTATAATATCGGGTTATATTAAAAGCGTCCGATTTTCCAACCCCTGTTATCCGTTTCTTCTGCGAAAGGAGGCATTAGTGTAGTTGCATCCTCTTCATCCCTCCAGGCCAGTTCATAGAATAGCACGAAAAATACCTTTTCTGTAATCCCCGAGTGTAGCATCTTGACAGCTATCCACTAACATTTTCAGCTCTTATATGCTAAAAAGATGAAACGTCTCTTCTTTCATTTTCATCTTCGTGTAACTAACGCCTTTTAGCATTTCTGTAATTTCAGCCAATATCTTTGAGGGAGCCATCTTTCTCAGAACACATGATGATCTATCTACCTGTTCATCGATAATATCAGAGCTCACTCTTCTAAGCAAAATTCAAAAAGCTTTTAATGAAAAAATCTTATCGCACATTAAAAGAGTTTTTCTGAACAGTTCGGGTTAGTTCTTTTAACTAGTATATACTTTAAATTGGATTTTTTATGGCAGTGGCACACACTAAAGGGAGATCCTATGGCGCTCAACGAGCAAAGTTATTCAATTCTCTTCCCATGTCAATAAGAGATGTGCAAGATTTCCATAGATTTAAAAAAAACTCTGAGAGGTGTCTTGACAGAAAGTGTTTTTAACAGAATGCCTAGCAAAGCGTTAGAAAGTTTTAACATTTTGTTTATTGCCTTACAGAATGATTATTGTATGTTTTTGTATGTATTTATATATGTAAATTCTTTTTTGGTACTTTTTTAATATTCTGTTTGTGATTTGTACTTTAATCTACAATATCTCAGCAATTAATAAGAATCATAGTAGTATAATTTTTTTTTATGGCAGTGGCACACACACTAAAGGGAGACCCTATGGCGCTCGACGAGCGGTGTGTGTGCGAAGATGTTTATTGACACGATTCTTGAATAGTTCTAGGTTGTAATTAGGGGGAAACAGATCGATCGTTCGGAAGAAAAGGGTTACATCTCAAAAAAGTCGATTTTTTCGTTTTCTGTATATTACCACTAAAAAAGAACCATACTTTATGTGAGACTTGAGCAGTGGCCGATAGATGTCCGTAGGTAACACGCGTCATTTCGCAATTCTCTTAGGGTATTTTCAAGAGCACTGCTACATTTTTGTTTGTCTAGAGCTGTTCCGCAAGTCACGTCGAATGTTTGTCTGAATATAGTTACATTTCAGTTTAGAGCATTTCTTATTTAAAGGTACGTATTTAATTTGCAAGAACCCAGGTACATCCCGAAATGCAACGCTTTTCTTTTAAAATGAAATATTAATTATTTTTATCTTTTAAAAGAATAACGGAACATTTAATTTTGTATCCGTATACTTGCAAAACACGAAACAAATAGCTCATAAGCTGTTAGTAGAAAACTGCTTTATTTTGCTTTATAACGCTTTAGAACCAAATTTTTAAAATAGTTTATTTTATGGTCTGTTTTATTTTGAAATGTATCTTTTTTCTTGGTAATTATTCAATACTTTTAGTGTTTTATTAAGACATATAACGGTTTTCTTAAAAAATATTTTAAAATTCGGGATTTAAAACTTTTGCAGCTATTTAATATTTTTGTTATAACTAATCACGTTTTTTAGCACAATATTACTAAAAGTGGAACATTCCTGATAATGTCTTACAAGAAACGAACGCTAAAAATATTCGCTAATTGCGAGATGGCCAGTACAAGTAATTTGAGTGAAAAAAAAACCTAATACACGCATTATGGCTAAAACTTTAACATCGGGTAAAACACAAGATGAAGATCTTGACCAGGTTCAAACTAATGCCCACATTATTATTACTGAATGCTTCGAAGACACTCCAGGTATAGTGAAGGAAATAGAAACAAGTGCATTGCAGTCTGAAAAGGTGCCTGATGCAAATGAACATACAGTTATAGGTAAATCTACATTTTAGGGATACTTTTTTTATATAATTTGCTTGCACTTTTAAAATTAAATTGTCCTTTAAAGAGCTGTTGTTAAAGTTAAAAGTGTTAATAATGTAAAGAAGGGGCTGAAAAGGTGTAATTTATTTTCTGCTACCTGCTGTTACTTTGTCGATGAAAATTTGGAATGTAATTTTGCCTCACATTTTAGCGAATGATGAACAAAATAAAGCTCTCGAGAGGTCCCAACTTGATGTAAACAGTACCAAGCTTGAATGCGTTACAGAAGCATCAAAAGCTATAGATGGAAAATTTCAAAACATAGAAGCTAAAACAAAAGGCCCAAACAGTGTTACAAGTTCAAAATTGGGAAAAGAACAAGATGCTATACATTCTGATGAATTACCTGTCGTCGAAGGAACTAGATTAATAAGTAAATTTAGGTTTATTATTTACTTTATTTCGTTTAAATAATTATATTTTTTAGCTAATAACGTGAGAAGAAACGTTTCATTATCTAAGAGAAGTGAAAAACGTTCAGCATCTTCGTCTGCTGATGGTTCTTCTTCCACATCAAAGACTTGCAGCAGGTCCAGTTGTTCAGGAAGAAGCACATCATCTTCATCAGATTCGGAACCTTTTGACTCTGATGACAGCATTAAGGATCCACCCTATCATGAGTCATTATCGGAAAATGAAGAATCAGCTGAAGAAAATGTAAGTAAAAAAAATAGAAAAGTAGTAGATAAGTCTTTCACAGAAAAAAAAGGCAAAAAAAGAAGTAGAAACCCTCAGGCATGGCAAAAAAATTTTAACAAGAAATTAAGAAATAGTGGCGAGAGTTACATTGGTTTAAGTACTCAAAATGATGGTGGCACCAAGAAATTAGTAAAAACAGAACGTCCCCAAAGAACGCTGCAACCTCCTTGTGGACAAAAGTGCAAATTAAAATGTTTCGAAAAAATTAGTAATGAAATACGATTGAAAATTTTCAATGAATACTGATGCCTGAAAGATTTAGAGAAACAAAGACAGTATATTTCATCGAATATGCAAACAGTCAACTTTAGATATAAGTACAGTAATGTTGCTTCTCCCAGAAAGCCTAACAATGCCTATTACTTTATTGTAGAAGACAAAACTATACATGTTTGCAAGGTTTTTTTTATGGCAACCTTGGCTATCAACAACAGAGTCATTCAGACCATTGTAAAAAAGCAAAAGGTTTGTGAAAGTGGCAAAATTGTGGAAGTTGATAAGCGAGACAAACACGGTAATCATTACCAGGTTGATCAAGCAATAAAAAATGAAATTAGGGAACATATAAAATTAATACCACGAATAGATAGTCACTACTGCAGAGCAACTACTTCCAAAGAATATATTGAGGGGAGTAAAACTCTTGCATCGTGACTATCTAAAACTATGTGAAGAGAAAAAGTCACCTGTGGGTAATTATCACATGTACAGAAAAATCTTTGAAGAAGAATTTAACATAGCATTTTATGTTCCGAAAAAGGATCAGTGCGAGCTCTGCTTGCAATTTAAAAATTGTACTGAGGAGGAAAAACTATGGTTCATTGAGAAGTATGAATTGCACATAAAAGAAAAAGACTTGAGTCGTAAGGAAAAAGAGCATGACATTAATATTGAAGAAGATGCTAAAGTAATCGTTTTCGATCTTCAGGCGGTTCTTCCGTGTCCAGTTGGAGATGCTTCATCTTTCTTTTATGTCTCGAAATTAAATGTGTTGAACTTTACTTTATATGACATCAAAACTCACCAGGGAACCTGTTTTTATGGCACGAAGCAGAAGCACAAAGAGGTGCAAATGAAATAGGTACTTGTATTTACAAATATCTGGAAAACATTAGAGATGCAAATCAGGAGGGCGAATTAAACATTATATTCTTTTCAGATAATTGTGCTGGTCAGAATAAAAACAGATTTTTAATAGGACTTTATCTTTATGCTGTTTGTAACTTAAACATAACTTCGATCACGCACAAATATTTTGTCACAGGTCACAGCCAAAACGAAGGTGATAGTATGCATGCAACTATAGAAAAAGCAGTAAAAAAGTACAGAAGATCAAGTCCAATTTACATACCCGATCATTATGCAAGTATTATCAGATCAGCAAAGAAAACCGGATCGCCATATAAAGTGAATGAAGTATGTTTTAAAGACATTTTCGATTTAAAAAAATTGACGTCGGATTTGTTCCTCAATATTCCGAAAACCGTTAAATTATCTGAAACAAGGGTAATAAAAGTAGAAAAAGAGTATCCCAATACTGTTCTATAAAACTTCCTTTGAACAACCAGAATTTTGTCAGGCGGAAATTATCAGTTCAAGAAAAAGTATTGACATTAACCAAATTGATTTAAACAAAGCCTATACTAAGAAACCAGGAATAACACAGGCAAAAAAAATGGCTTGCTGTCTTTAGTTGAAAAGAAAAAGTGCGTTCCAATGTATTACTTAGATTTTTTTAAGAATTTATAACTTTTCAACTTAACGTGAGATTTTTTTGTTTTAGATTTAAGGTATCAGTTTTCATTAAAATATTAATGAACCTCTGTTTATTTGTAAACACCAAAGTTCGTTCTAGTTGATGAAACGTTTAGGTTAAGCTTATTCGTGTTAAAACAAACGAGTTTATTATAAAATTGATTGTATTTTGTTTTGCATTGCCTGTAATAATAAACCAATACAACAATCATTTGAATTTACCTGCTTTTGATTATGAAATAAATTAGGTTGTTTTTTTTTTAAATCGACTTATAATTTTAGGTCAAAATGGTTACATCTGTAATTTCTTTGACCTGTCTGTATTTTTTATTCTTAATGAATAAACTTTTCTAATAAATATTCAAATTAAGCTTTAAGAAAGCCTAACAGAATCAACACAGTCGTTTGTTTAGGAGTTAGCAAAAATAATATTGCTATTGTTACAATTTTTAAACAAGACCTTACTTTCAGTTAAAAAGAGTTACATCTTTTTTTTATGAAAAAATCAAGCAACATAAAAAAAACAACATATACCTATAAATAAGGCTGATTTAGTGCTATATATTTTAAAAAAAAATTGCATTTAACTTTACTAATGATTACATACAAAGCAATTATTTACTATAAAAATCTTAAAATGCTCCTCTTGAAAAAATAAATTTTTTGAGATGTAACCCTTTTCTTCCGAACGATCGAGATGTCCTTGGAGTCAGTTCCACAGTGATGCAGTGCGCCAGTTGAAGGAGTTCTTGTAAAGCGTTGTTCTAGGTGTTTCCAGTTCTACGACAAACCGGCGCGCTCTTGCCGTCTGTCGTGACTATCTGACAGGCGTTACCAGGGGCGGGATGAGGCGAACAAAATCCTCGGCCATATGTCTGCGGTGTACCAGACTATCCAGATTCCGGGTCAACTCCGGGTCGCCGACGAGGCACACAGCTCTTTTCTGAATGGAATCCCCAGCAGCTTTAGGGTGCGCTTTGGTGCAGCACCCCAGATGTGTGAGCCATATTCAAAGCAGAGTTTTTTTATTTGCGCTCTGTAGAGCAAGAGCAACTGCTGCGGTGTATAAAGTTTTTGTTGCGAAATAGCGCGCCAAGCTTCTGGAAGGCTGATTTTGCGATGTTAGCAACGGGGTCATGCCAGGACATATTGCTGTTGACCGAGACACGCAGCAGTCCAATTGACGAGGATGAAGGAATGGTCGATCCTGCCATAAAGTGTCACCGCTTGCTTATTTGTCCATTTCGAATCTTCATGTCTTCCAATGGGACCATTTTGCACCATAAGCCATTAACAACAGGGATTGATAGTTACAAAATGTCGGACATTTTGAATATTTCCACGTTTAAAATGCAATCTAATAGGAAAATAGATGCTATTGTTTGTATTTGCATCAAGCCGTTCAAATGAATGCCACCTGAGTAGTTTTACTAAATATTGTGGCTATATTGAATGCGTCCGATATTCCAACCACTGTTATCCGTTTCTTCTTTGCAAAAAGATATTGGGGTAGGTGCACCCTCTCCTTAGGTCATTATATGTTAAAAAGATGAAGCTGCTCTTCTTTCATTTCATCATCTTCTTGTAACTAACGCTTTTTTTGCATTTCTGTAATTTCAGTCAATATCTTTGAGGGAGCCATCTTTCTCAGAACACATGATGATCTATCTGTTCATGGATAAGATCAGAGCTCAATCCCATAAGCAAAATTCAAAAAGCTTTCAATGAAAAAATTTTACAGCACATTGAAAGAGTTTTTCTGGATAGTTTGGGTTAGTTTTTTTGCTAGTTATATACTTTTTATTAAATGTTTTTGTTGTCCACATACTTCAACAAATCTCGATATATACGTCATCTGCCCCTTTACGTTCCGACGAGTCGCCACTGACCCAGAATAAACTTATAAAATTATAAGACACATAAAAGTTTGCTGCAAAAAAATTAGAACCGTTATCAATTTTTTATTTTATTTCAGTTAGGAAGATAGAATAAAATTTTATTGCTATTTAATATTTCCTTGCATTTACTTCAGTAGTTTTATTCAGACCAGATGTATGGACTTTTAGCCCTAAAATTTTTAAAAGCTATCGGAAATAAGAAATATCTGTTAATAATTTTAAAACTCAGCTCCTTAATCGGTACAAAACATATCATTTTCCAAGAGTTGGTCGTCAATAAAGTGGCCCTGAAGTAAAATAATTAAAAACAAGATCAATATTTAGAAATAAAATATTAAAACGCATTCAAATTTCTTCACAGTACTGGATTAAAACGCTACGCTCCCTGGTCCTTTATGGTAGGATATCATCGGGTTTTCGTTTTATATTTATGATTTTATGCATTCCGTGGCAAAAATGGTAAACATAACTATAGCAGCTAGGCTAATAAATATCAACAACATACATTAGTTCGTCTTTTATACGGTTGGCAGTGGTTTTTATCAAAATAATCGGTATTTTTCCTCACATAGCACTGTTTCTATGCTAAAATGGCGAACGCCTTGACCCAGTGCGAGCCTTTATTTCATTTCCTTGAGTACGCGGCCCGACGAGCCGGCAGCCTTTATCCCCAGTGAAGGGTTGAATTTATCAAAAAGCAACTTTTATCGACTGCTGCAAATATTTCTCTTTAGTTGACGAATTGCTTTTTCCGATATTCGTCGTCCATAATTTAGTGCTGGAACGGCTAGACTTTAGGAAATTGCCGATACATAGTTTATACTGGGTCAGTGGCGACTCGTCGGAGCATAAAATGGCAGACAACCTAAAAAATGCTCTCATTTCCTTTATAACCAGTAATTTCTTAAGGGCAGTTGCGCTAGAAAACCTATTCTAGTGTCAATGAAATTAGTTAAAAGACTTAGATTATACTGTTATACTCCTAATCTTTTTTAGTTGCAATTTTACATGCCCAA
>MU184971.1:0-46357 GCA_016904865.1 Pissodes strobi | reverse complement strand
GAGGGAGGGTGAATATGGGGAAAACAGACAGAAAAACCCCATGTCACGGTTGACTAGGTTGTACACTCACACATACATTCACACATTCAGACATACACAGGTGATGGGCTACCTATAAATAGGTAGTCCTGGTGAGGGATGAATTGCAATGATAACCGTAACTTGGCGATGCTAGGCCATTCTGCCCTTTCCGGGGCACAGGAGCACAGAGATGGTATGATTGCAGTTCCTTGACTGCGGCGATTTACTGAGCTGGCTATATTTATGCTGCTGCCAGGTCCCTTAGCAAGCCCCGCCCACCATGTTCAAGCGAACCTGATTGGCGGGCCCGCCGCCGGGCTAGTGGCGACAGCTATACTCGTTTGTCGTCGTTTGATCTCTGTGCTCGATTCTCTTGTCGACCGCCGTGTAGACAAGTCGAGCTTACAACCGAAATCGAAACGAAAAACGTGAGTGAGTGCCAGTGCGCAAAAGCCTTTACTGTGACTGTGGATGTAATGTACAGCATTGCATCTGCAATTATTAAAGAAAATTCGTTAGGGATTTATCCCGAAATACAAAAGAAAAATCGTTAAGTCGCAGTAAAGAACTCCAACTTTCCGAGTACCGTACCTACGTGGGTGCACGTACCTCGGAGGGTTGGTATCAACACCAACGAAAGCGAAAGAAAAGCGAAACCAAGGCGAAATAGAAAACATAGAAAATGGACAACAACAACAGAGGAAAGGAATTCACGCTAGCTGAATTAGAGAAAGAGAAAGCAAGAAGAAATAACTTAAGAAGAAACAGCGACCCAAGGCAGGAAACTGTAAGTACACTACATACACAAACAAAACAATACACAACACAAACCAAAACTCTAGATAGCAAACGACAAGTAAAAGACGAACAAATGGAGAAATTACAGAAATACATACGAAAACTCGAGATACAAAACAAAGACTTACAAAACGAAAACTGCACGCTGACAGAACAAGTAGCACAATTAAAAATAGAATTAGAGAAAGCGACAACTACAATGAAAAACGTACAGACAAATCAAGACAAATATCACGACGTACTTATGGAGACATTGACGGAAATCAAACAAAAACAAGACAAAACAAACGAAAACACACACGCAGAAACTAACATAGCACAACCAACCCCCACAGCTATAGCCCCCCCCACTGAGGATGAGATGGAGACCAACTCCAACTCAGACTCAGAGATGCCAGTTTCGAATGACAGGGATTTCCCGCCCCTTAAAAGGCCTAGGGCAACAAGCCCCCCAATAACCCAACCCAAAAACCCTAGGCCAAATATTCCACGAACGACGAATGTGGCAACACAAGAGTCAGTAAATAAACACCTGGGACTAGCCCCCCCACCAAAAACCCAACCAGAAGAGCCCACCACGGCACCTAAAAAGTCTGAAGTGGTTCCAATCATAATCAGGTGCCCAGAAAACTGGGTCAAAATCCATCAGGACTTGACATATGCCAAAATCGATTTTGGTAACATTAAAAAATCCAAACTGGGGATTCAAATCACCCCCACAACCCCGAATGATCATAGACGGATCACGACCTATTTAAAAAACAAAAAATACCCCTACCATTTATATTTCCTACCGGAGGATAGGAAATTAAACATAATCATTAAAGGCCTAGACGGCAAAATCCCAATATCAGACATCAAGGATGACCTTATTGCAAAGGGCTATTCTCCCATAGAGATGTTCTGGCTCAAGGCTGGAACAAGAAGAAACATCTTAACAGAGATGCTTAAGGTCTTAGTACCTCAATCAGATTCAAACATCCTGAATGAAACCCGAATCAACTACATGCCAGTTGTAGTTGAAATATAAAGAGGCAGCAAGCATCGTGTCCACAATCAGTGCCATAGATGTCAACAATTTGGCCATACAGTATCCAATTGTCAAGCAACCCCAATCTGCCATAAGTGCGCAGAAAACCATCATTACAGGGACTGTAAAAAGCCCATGAACACCCCCCCAAAGTGCTGTAACTGTGGAGGTGAACACCCAGCGAGCTATTCAACTTGCCCCAAAAACCCAAACAATAAAACAAAACGAATCATAACACAAACACGGCCGGTGAGCAATAACATCAGCTACGCACAACTTACGAAGCCACAACCACAACCAAAAACAATCAAACAAAACAACATACCAAACTCAGGCATTAACACCAAAAACACAAACCCACCAAACAACAACATCTTCACACTGCTAACAATGTCCGAAGAGGAGATTATGGCAAAAATCAATACCATCACAACACTAATCCAAAACAACCCGACATTGAGGTTATTCGCTAATCTCAATGGCTAATACACCACCACACTTGTTCTTGATCAGTTGGAACGCGAATTCCCTCTATCCCAAGAGATACGAATTCGCGGAATATCTGGTTGAGAACAACATAGACATAGCACTCGTGCAAGAAACTTACCTACGCCCACATACGCATTTACACGTTCAAAATTACACAATTTATAGAAATGATAGACCGGACCGCATGGGAGGCGGTACGGCCATTTTTATAAAAAACAGCATAAAACATGACACAATACGCACACCACAGTCTGAGATACTAGAGGTGACCAGTATCAAAGTCAGTCTAACTGACGGAGATATGGTGATACATTCGGTATACAGACCGCCACCAAACAAACTCACGCACACAGAAATAGAGAAACTATTCAATTACACACACCCGGTTCTAGCAGCCGGGGATTTCAATGCAAAACACAGGTCCTGGGGATGTAGAACCACGAATCCAAATGGTACTATGTTGTTCAGGACAGCAGAAACACTACACTACACAATACTCGCTCCCACTGAACCCACCCACTTTCGCGGCGAAACAGCCGACATACTAGACATCGCAATCACACACAACATCCCTCACAATGTGGTGATTGACAATCTGGAGGAGTTATCTGCCTCAGATCACTCTCCAATTGGCATCACCATAAACAACATACACGAAAATGCACGAGCACACACACAAACATTCATCCAATGGAACACTTTCAAAAAACACTTAAAAGACAACACACAACATATCCCACATATAAACTCTAAGGCGGAGCTAGACAATCAAGTCTTAAGCTTCACCGAAGAGATACAAACAGCACTAAACTCAGCCAAGAAAACAGTACACACAAGACAAAGCAACCCATACTCACTTCCCGATAACATAAAACAAAACATAAGACTAAGAAACAGACTAAAAAGACGAGCCAAACAAACAGGCAGCGCAGAACTCAACAGACAAGGAAATAGACTAACAAATACAATAAAAACAGACGTTAAAATCACAAAAACAACAAATGGACGGAATACCTGACAACAGTAAACATACAAAACAACTCTCTATGGAGAATAGCTAAAAACATGCAGCATAAAGGCAAGATGATATATCCTCCGATCCATGGCTTGAGGGGAATGGCGTATTCTAGCGAGGACAAGGCTGAGGCCTTTGCCGACTCGCTGGAGTCGCAGTTCACCTTGGGGGATGGAGCGCAGGATATGGATCACGAAGAGGCCATAGAGAGATCATACAGAAGAATCACGAGACAAATAAACGAACTACCAGAAGACGAAACCCAACAAACAGACACACAAGAAGTTGTGCAACTAATTGCGCAACTCAACCCAAAAAAGGCCCCAGGTCTAGACAACATACAAAACAAAGCACTGAAAAACCTACCAGACGTAGCAATACGAAAACTAACATACATAATAAACAAAACACTACAACTAAATCACTTTCCAACCAGCTGGAAAAAAGCAAAGATCATACTAATACCGAAACCAAACAAGAATCTAACATTCCCACAACACTGGCGTCCCATTAGTCTGCTCTCCTCCTTGAGCAAGCTAACGGAACGCCTCATACCCAATAGACTAAACACACACGTAACAGCACACAATCTAATCCCAAATGAGCAATTTGGGTTTAGAAAAAACCATAGCACCGAACTCCAACTTGCCAGGCTTGTCGAGGATTCGACTAGAGGACTACAAAGGCGGGCATCGACCGCAGTTGTGGCCCTCGACATCGAAAAGGCCTTCGATAAAGTATGGCATGAGGGACTCATTCATAAACTACATACACAACACAACATACCAATACCTTTAACACAACTTATTGCTTCGTTCATCAAGCGAAGATCATTCGTCACACAAATAAATACTGAACTTTCAAACACTAGAATCATGGAAGCGGGCGTACCCCAGGGCTCCCCGCTTTCCCCAACACTATACTCATTATACACTTCAGATGTACCCAAACACCCACACGTACAGCTCTCAATATATGCAGATGATATCTGTATATATTCGACACTCAGAAACATATCAAGACTCAAAATAAACGTACAACAGCACTTAAACTCTATAGACGACTGGGCAGAAACTTGGAACATCAAAATTAATAATGACAAAACTCAGGCCATGCTCATTAGCCACTCTCGTAGATTACCAGCAAATCTTAAGCTTGGAAACACTGAATTAAATTGGAATAACACTCTTAAATATCTAGGCATGACCTTAGACCGAAGACTATCATTCAATCAACACATCCAAAATAAAATCAACATAGGCATTGCAGCAAAACAAGCTTTCTATCCCTTAATTAACAGAAATAGCTCAATGTCAATCAAGAACAAACTTCTAATTTACAACCAAGTTATCAAGCCCAAAGTCCTCTATGGTGCCATCGCATACACACACACAAGTAAGACAAACAAAAAGAAACTACAAGTTTTTCAAAACAAAACACTCAGACAAATAACAAACGCTCCATGGTACATACGCAACACCGAAATACACGAAAACCTAAAAATCGAAACAATTCACGAACACCTAACAAACAGACATGTTAGATTCTTGGAACAAGTACGCACCCACACAAATCCACTAATTACAACACTTTTTGACGGGAAAGACCGACCGGAAAGGGCAAGGCTAAAAAGCATAAGAGAACCTCCAATAAACACAATATAAGCACATATAAAAATCCCAAAAATAATTACATAAAAATCACAAAAATAAAAAACAAAAATAAAAATAATAAAAATAAATGAAAAACCACCAAAAATAATACTAACATTTACTAACCCATAAAAAACTGTAGCTAAACACTACAGCAAAAAAACCCAAAAATAATTAACCCACTAACACACATCTCATCAACACACAACATAAAACATCACACCACAACAATATCACAACACATTACTGTATCCTGCCTTGGAACCAGTCGCAAGAAGAATCAGAAGGCCAACACGCCGAAGAAGGAAGATGCAATAGTGACGTAGAGTCACTAGCATCATGAGATGGTGATTTTTGGTGGGTATGCTTATAGCGAGCCCCACACTACCCTCAACCGAGGGTGTGCATAAGGGAGCATTTTTACACCTTGACAAAAAAAAAAAAAAAAAAAAGATCTCTGTGCTCCTGCTGCCTGGCGTTTTACCGCCATGCAGCAGGGACGGTTGAGAATGAAAAGGGAAATTTAAAAGGTTAGGGATTGGGTTAGTTGCGGGGCTCTGGGTTCTAGGAAAAAGATGGTAGTTCTCCGATGTATGGGCCCGTGTTTGGCTCTAAACTCTGGGTCAAATCTAGCGTCTGCGATGTCAATTGCCTTCGGCGAGCCGCGAATTCCAGAACTGTAAAACTTGCACGCGAGCTTATCCACGTATTCTTGTACGTACTCAATACGCGCCCATGCGTGCAAGTGTACAGGATGATTTTGTTTCCAGGGGATAGGAAGGAGCCATGTCTGATAAGAGGTTTCAGCTTTTCCCACACGATAAGATTTTTAGTTCTTATGTATGCACACAAGGTATGCACTCTAAACAATCATGAGATCATACAAGCAGAAATATCAGACTGGTTTAATTTTATTAATAAATAAGTTTTCAAACCAAAATGGCAGTTTAATACTAAATATTTACTTTTCTCTAAGGCAAGCATATGTGTGACTTTCTTCTCCCATCTCAGAAGTCACTTAATTTAAAGGGTATTGCCGAAACCGATGATAAAATTATTACAACGAGACGCTTGTAGTTAATTGAAGAAGCAGCGATATGCTATGTAATGTGAGCAATATATCATACCATTCTTATTTGTGTTTTTATTTTTAAATTTAATTAATATTTCAGCAAATGATTAACAAAAAATAATTCAAATAGAAAAAATGACGCATAAAGTTTTGATGGAAGAATGTTACCTATGTTGGGGTCGGCAAAATACACTAAAACAGAGTTATATCCACAATACACTTATTTGCGAACATATTTCTCCTATTATAATTTAGTGAAATGAAGTTTTTGGCATTTGACAACGGTATTAAACGAAAAGTTACAACAAATTAAAGATAGGAATAAAAAACCTTCCGCTAATCTTTTTGTTTGGCTAGCTTATTTGCTAATTTTTCTGTAATATTATTTAAAATTAAGTGATTTATTCTGCTGTATCAGATTTCTGTCTATACACGAAAGTAATTTTCATCGAAAATTTGCCAAACAAAGTAACAATTTAGGTATAATTCTCACTCAATTTCTTGCAATGAAACCCGCAATTTTCTAAAATTTTCCGATTTTGCAGATAGCCCGAATTACTATTTCCCATGCAACAATTTTACAAACTTTATTGAAAAACCTGGAAGCTTAACATTAAATTTCAAATTTACATTTTTATCAGCTTGAATAAGTCTGCGTGTATTTGTTTCATTGCATGTCTGTAGAAACATAAAATAATAAAGCAAAGACTAAAATGGAAATACCTAGATGTAATATAGTTCCTTAAAAAACCAATGAGCAATAATGTAGGGTGTAATGGTTTATTATACGTAAGTGAGCCATTTGATGTAAAAAGGAGGTTTTAGCGAAACTACTATAGATACAACTAATAAAAGAATCACTAACAAAATGAGCTTTCAACTACTTGGAATCTTGTAATATGATTTACGAATATCGAGAGCTCCAGGTAATGAAACACGATTAATAATGTACAGGAAGTTAATTCATACAGAGGCGGAACTGTTATGGTTTGGGGTGGGATCAGTATAGAAGGAAGAACCGACCTAATTCGGCTGGACAACTTTTTTAATGCCAATCGCTATGTAGAAGAAAAACTCCAACCAGTTGTCATTAAATATGCAGGCCGGCGTAGGAACCATTACTCACCACCAGAAAGGACAAAGTTCAAATATTGCTTTTTGCCATACGTTTTCGACATTGAACTGCTCTTGATTGGAAAAAGCCTTTAATTCTCAAATTAAACGAAAGTTAGTTTCAATTCTTCCGATGGAAGCTTAAGCTTCTGGCTAAGCGCTGGAGGAAGATTTGCAAATCGTAGTTTTTTCCGATGGATCCGTCTGGGAGATGGCCTGTAATGTTTCGAAATCTGCTTCAATGGATTCACGTATGTTCCTATATGAATACGGATTATTATCTAGAAAATAACATTGTTATACATCTAAGTTGGAGTTTGGAACTTGGAAACTCTGTTGTAGAAGTAGATGTACGAAACTAAGAACAAACACAATCATAGGATCAGGAATAAACTTTTGCAATGCCCCAGTGGCCCCACAAATTCTTGGTCGGTAGCATAAGGCAGTATGTAATAACTTTACAAAAACGTCTCTCCCACCATGTGCAGACGAACGCGGCATCACGGCGACTACAACTCATGAAAAATCAAACATGCTCGCCGAAATGTCTTCATCGCATTCTACCTGAAACGTCCCCCACCATATCTAACATCAACACTACCAAGGTAGAAGTTAAGTTTCATCACCGTGATATTCGTAAAATCTTCAAGGAACTAGATATGCGAAAGACTTCGGATCGGACAGAATACCTGTCATCGTGTTAGGGAACTTCGCCAACGAACTACCACCCATTTCATCAGTTCAAAGCCGTTCGAGTACAATTCGTTCCAAAAAGGGCAAGAAAACCACGCCCTCAAACTTTCGCCCAACTGCCTTGCTTTCAATAATCCCCACAGTCCTGGAACGTGTAGTCAATCAGCAACTACTCAAGTGCCTCGAGACCAATAGCGATAACCAATACGGCCTTCGTAAAGAGAGTTGGCCTATGTCACTCATATGTTGAGAACTATGGAGAATCTCGAACGGTTGCATTGGATATTTCAAAGGCATTCCACAGAGCTTGGCATGACGGATTGCTCAACAAACTGCTGTCCTTCGGACTGCTAGCGTCCCTCTGCAGCTGGCTTGCCAGTTTCCTTAAGAACCCATCTCTTCACGTTGCAGTTAATGGACACATCTGAAAACCATTCGTCATTAACGCAAGCATGCAAGGGTGCAAAACTTTCACCAACTCTCTTTTTCATCTATATTAATGACCTGCTGACACCGAAACCAATAATCCTGTTTACAGTTTTGCAGATGACAGTAGCCTTGTCTCCCAATCTAGATCAGAAAAGACCTTTTCAGCGACTGAAAATGAAGATCTGCAGAAAATTCGAACTTGAGGCGACAGAAATTTGGTCCAGTTCAGAGCATCAAAATTCAAAGCAGCCACATTTACTAAAAAAGCAAATACCACGAGCCCTAACATCATTATGACACGACCGACCATTCATTCATCCTCATCAATCGAACTACTGGGTGTCTCGGTTAACAGCAATATATCCTGGCATGGTCGCGTTGCTAACATCGCAAAATTAGCCTCGCAGAAGCTAGGTGCGCTATTTCGTAGCAAAAAACTTTATACACCGCAACAGCTGCTTTTGCTCTTCAAAGCACAAATAAGACCGTTCGTCATACTACTGGAAACACCTAGAACATCGCTTTACAAGGACTCCTTTATTTGGCACTGCATCACTGTGGAACTCACTCCGAGGACATCTGTTTCCCCGTAATTACAACCTACAACTGTTCAAGAATCCTGTCTATCAACATATTCGCACTCACAAGCCGCTCGTCGAGTGCCATAGGATCTTCCTTTAGTGTGGGTGTCACTGCCATAAAAAAAATCTAATACAATTTGCTACTTTTCTGCAGTTGAATAACCAACACCTCTCGGGTCCGATGTAAATGCCATAGAGCATAATACATGGGAAGCTCTTAAAAAATGCGAAATAGTGCTTACGCAGGCGTTTGCGTTAACCTCAGTAAATTGGTGAATGCAGTACTTGCAGAATGGGAGAATATCCTCTAGAATATCATAATAATATATTATCTCCAGCAATCAAAATAACTATTTAATAAATATTTAATCTCTAGCATGAGTTGCATAAAATATTTTAGTTTTAATTTTAGTATTCTATTATGTTACGGTTTGGAATCTTCGGCAAACTGCACTAAGGCATAGTTTTATCAACAATACCGAAACAAAATTTTTGCACTGAACGCGCGTTTCGCTAACCATGTTAGCATCATCAGGAGATGATTAAAATAGTTTTTATCTTCTCCTGATGATGCTAACATGGTTAGCGAAACGCGGGTCGAGTGCAAAATTCTGCACAAGCATTTTAATTAGAGTAAATTAATAAAATTATCTGTTAATTTTGTTTTTATTACACAAAGCATTGACGAAAATAATAATATATTTATAAAACATGTTTAGAGATATTAAAATATAGAAAACTTTTTTATTTTGTAGAGAAACCCCTAGATATTTTGACACCTACGGATATCTTAGTTTCTTCTCTTTTCAGAAGTACCTAGGTTTGCGTCTTTTCTTGAAAAGTTCATAAAATGCGAGTCTTCAAACATAAGACTACATGGCACCATTTACTACCTGCTCTTTTTTACCTTATTTTTGATGGGTATACGAGAGAAGCCTCTGTAAGGAAAATTAAAACGGAATTACGTGGTTCTCTTTCTCAAAATGGACGACACTAAAAAAAACAAAGTTAGCTCATCTGACAAAGGCAGTACTAAAATCCCGTTAAGGACTGAGTGCCAGGCACTAACAAACATCTAATCAAAGGTAAGGCCCGAAACTCAAAAAATTGTTCGGTTGGAAAATCTCACAAAAGGTAAAATTCCGTTTCCATCTGACAACAAACACTGCTGCTACAATCGGCAAACCGACGTAGATTTACGTTAGTGAAAAATCTAGGAACCAACGTGAAAGGCTAAGGAACTTTGTCCAAAACCCCTACTGCAAGAATTACGACTAAAAGAAAACCGCATAAAAGAAAACCAAGCCAATATCGATTTTAAATTAGAATGCAATGCGCTAGGTGCAATCCACCCTCTATCACCATTTCTTCCACCGTGCGGCAGAAGTCATCACACGAATAGAAATAATTTCACTTGGACCAACACTAACAACTTCTGAATATTATGGCAGACGCAGCTTTAAATGAATTCTTGGCATTTCGATGAATGAACAAAACTGGCGCGTTACAGTCGAAGACTACTGCTCATAAAATTATGAAAACAATTTTCAAACTTTAAGGCTACAAAATATAAATTTTGCAGGAATTCAAAATAACTGACTATCCAAACAGGCAGGAATTTTGCAATGAAGTGCTTATTCTAAGAAGAAATTACATAATTACTTGTTTACATATTTATTGTAAACAAGTACCCAAGCTTGCACTTGATAGAACTTTGCTGTGAGTGGTTCTATTTAAGTGAGAAACTACTTTAAAGTTTTTATTAGGATGTGAAACATCTTTGAAAGTGCACTTTTTAGAGCGGTAATAGCAAGTAAAAGCCAAGCCATAAGAAAATTTAATATAAACATATTATTCAGATATATTATCCCTCCTATGTTGGGGTTTGGAACCTTCGGCAAAATACACTAACCTTCTCCATATTCGGCATTACTTACCAAAATATGTTTGGTAAATGAAATATACTTTTCCTTATTTTGGGGGAACATCGTGGGAGACCATGTATTACATTTTTCAGTAGATGAGTTTGCAATAGATTGCAGATCATGTATAATATTCCCTTTGACATTTAAGGAAAAGCCAGTAATGCTTGATGTTTTTCCTGTTTCTCTATTAAATATATTCGATGTTAATTTTGTTTTATTTTTGGAACTACTAATGTTATTTTCATTTATTAATGTTCTATAGCTAGAAAGATAGCCTTTATAGGGATTACTTTCAACTTTATATTGATCATATATAATACCGCTATTAGTAATCTTATACCAAACACATAAATCCCACTTCCTGTTATATCTGCATTAATCGAATTATGTTTCGAATTCTTTACTCTAGATGTGCAGAGTGAAAAATACAGGTCAAGATAATAGTATAGAATATTGCAGCATTTAAAAGATCTTCCCATTGTTCTTGTCTCTAGTAGCAATTAAGTTAATTTATGTTCCTAGAAAAACAATTTTTTGGTATATTTAACGGGAGTGTTTTCTCCTCAACCCGGAAGTGTACCGTCCAATCGTAATGATGCGAGACATTTGTTACATAGATTGTAACGTTGCAAACGTTACTGAATACAATATTGCTATTTTCTTCTTTCACTGGTTGATTTGTGTTATCGGTAATTCTCGAATATAGCGAGAGCGCTACCTTACTTCTCCTGATCATACTCCAGGTGTTCGAACCTGCTTGACAGGTACGGTACATCTGTTTAATGCGCCACTTGACAAATATAGTATATATTCTTTGATGAGAAAATTGATAGTTCTTCTCGCCTGAACACTCAAGGGGAGCAGGCCGTTTTTCGTATCGGAATTTATCTTTACTATTTTTGACCCTCAAGCGTAACTACCTCCTGATTTTGTCGCTGCAGTATTAAGCAATTTAAATAGAGTGCCTATTTTCTACAATTATTGGCCACATCGTCTATAAACGTTGTGTAATGAACTAGTGTGGTGACTCCTGTTTTGAAGGTATGTTCGACACGAGTGTTTCTATTTAAGATGGCTAAAGTTATTTATTATTTAACAAGGGTCTTTCTGTGAGACAGAATACCTTTTATGGGATAGAATTCCTTCTGTGAGTAACACTTCCTCTTTTCAACGCTGACCTATAGCCGTACTGAGGTTTTTTTGTCAACGTGACCCAACCACATGGCGGAGACGTATTTCATACTAAGCGCTAGTGTCTACAACTTGACCCGATTCAAGTTAAATCAATTTTCATATATTTAAGGATCTTAGTTCTCGATCTGTCGGGATATATCATTTTAATTAATGAATTTATAATTAACGAGCATAGGTGGTTTGTCTTAACTATCCTATGGTTATCGTTACCTATCATTTTAATTAATGAATTTATAATTAACGACTATAAGACGTTTGTCTTAATTACCGTAAGTCGCTTATCGTTATCTATAATTTTAATTAATTGATTTATAATTAATCGACTAGGCCGTTTGGCGTCTATCGTTTATATTCTGGTTAATTCCCATTTCATTTACTGATTAAGCTATCTTGTTTATCGAGCTTCCCTTTAAAAGAGATGCTTCATTTTCTGTTTAGTTAATTAGGACATTCATTTGGCTAGTGTCAAAATAGCTGATTGGGCTAATTTTTTTCTGTACTTGGCTGTAAAGCTCATAGCGGTAGCTTATTTCACCTAATTGAAATTTACAAATTTAATTTGCCGCCTTGCTATCGGAAGCTACTTGAGCTCAATTCGTTTATAGTAATTTAACAGCTGTGAATGTGCATATTTACTTCACAGGTTAATTTGTTGATTTGGTATTATTTGGTATTATTGAGAACTGTTTATTAGGCTACTAATATTGTCGCTGCCCCGAGATTAAGATAAGTTTGGTTGATAATCATTTCATTTATACCTACATATATTATATATATTGACACGAAATGTTTTTTATCTCGTGACGCCACGCTTTGTTTAGCGTGCAGGAATAGAGCTCAGGCTCGGGATCGATCTACGTCAGGTGAGAAGAGATCATAAAGAAGGCACATCAGTTAAAAACAATAACAATGTCTATTGGTCAAAGACTTACTGATAAAACATTAACAATGTCTATTGGTCAGAAACGTAATAAGATTATATTATACCCGATTACTAAGGTTCGCATGCTTTCTCGATTTGCGGTGTATTTTTGAATTGTTTATAGGTCTTTCGTCACTGTTTTGTAAATATAGTTTTTCCTAAGAGTTTGTGTTGTGTTATATTTAAGGTCGGTTTGCTCGTAAGATCACACTACACTTTTAAGTACTTGACAGACCTACTTAGAAAATCTTTCTCAGAACTTTGACAAATTTATCATATTCTTTTCCTACTGCGGTTGTGAAACCCCCAGACTTCGCCACCATGTGATCGAGCCAAGCCTAGGTTTGACTGAGGAGAAAAGGATTAGAATCTCAAGCGCCCATGTGGACAGCCTAGGAGCTGGTTAGAACCTCAAACTCCCATGTGGACAGCCTAGGAACAAGTTAGAACTTCAAGCGCCCATGTGGACAGCCCAGGAGCTGGTTTTAGGTCAGAGACAAAAGCCTGTCGAGCTGCAGGCTCCGTAGCGTATTTACATTATAAAAAGTGCTGTTCATTGCATGATTTAGGTTCATAATCGCTACCCTTGACTGTTCGCGTTGTTTATAGTTTGCCTTTAATGTTCATATAATAATTTCCAAGTTCAAGTTTAAACTTGGGTCAGGGTGATATTTATTTAGTAGCTTATGCATTTTGGTAGTTCACGCGTTCCCCCGCCCTCTAAACGTTGGTCCCCAACGTTAACACGACCTCTATTGCTCTAAAAAGAAAGACATCAATTCGAGAAAACCTGTCGCATATTACAACATCATATTATCGCTATACAACACAAAATGTCATAAGTGGTTTTGTTACTTTCTGGATCCAGGCTGACCCTTTGTAACTCCCACTAGCCTCCACTGCAGCCTATGTCCTAGCAGTGTTTGACATGCCTTAAAACCTTTTTTGATGGTATCACATGTGAGAGTCTGCTGGAGAGACTGGTACGAACATCCACTGGTGCTTGGTATATACATGCAACCAAAAGAAACATATTTTTATAAATTGTCTTAAAATTATTACAACTCTAATTCTAGATTTTCAAAATATAAAAAACAGTATGTAGAACTTTACAACAGATATTGGATTATTCACAAGACGGTCCTGTCTCCTTGTTATTGATATATGTATCGCTATGATATTTTGTTCACTTTGAATAATTCAGCCTGCATGGGATGCGTCCACCCTATGAAAGTTGATCTTTGGATTATCATCTTTATCATTAATTTTATAACTTGTCTCAGTAATATTTACAATTTTTATTTTTGATTTCCGAGAAGTATCGTTTATAGAACTTATTTCTTTCTAGAATCATATACACTAGATATTCCATAATACTCAAAAGACGGTCCTGTCGGTATATTAATTAACCATAGTTCCTTAATTCTTATTTCTATATCCATATTACAGAACTTTATCAAACTTATGCATGTATGTATAAAGACGGTCCTGTCTTCTAATAGTTTACCTATAGTACCGATATTGAAGTATACACAACCTATTTCTACAATTATATTTTAAAATGTTGATTAATTATATCCTGTAAATTAAATCATTTTGATTAGTTATTATTTATAGAAGGTCCTGTCTATGCAAATAATACTTAATATTTTAATATTAATCGCAGGTTACGTATTTACCTTTAAAAATTTGCAGACTTTGTATAGCAAATTACTCAATTTATTAAACTCGCTGACCTACTACAACATGCTGACTTTATTTATAGGAATTAAATATATTTGCAACCATCCATATCATATGCCTTTAAGAATCTTATTATTTGTTCATGTTATTGCCTTGCAATATGATCTGGTTTTACTTTGATGATTTAATATTAATAATGATATTCATTTTGCATTCCGATTATTATACTAAACTTGATGGAAGTTAACTTAATAAATAAAAACTATGCGTTATTCTTTAGCTCTTCCTCTCTGTTTCGCTTTGTGGATGATAATGCCATCTTTGCTTGCAGATTCCTTAATGGCTGTCGTTTGGCTGGCTAGTTGGTTATTGGTCAGGCTTTCTCTCTGGTTGACTGTCTATCCGGTGGGTGTTGTCTTGGTGGATTTTTCTGAACTGTGGGACTGGTTATTGACAGGTGGTTCTCCTGACGGATTGGTCCCTGTGTTCCATGGTAGTTTGCGTTGTTTCGCGGATTGCTTGTTTACTCGGAGCCTGGCAGATGGTGTTCGTGTCATGATGTGTGCTGTTATTTTCGGCTTTGCGCAGCCGTCTATCGTGGTGGATATATTGGTCCTTGAAAGGTGTGGCAAAATGGCGGCGGCTTGGTTGTCTTTCTTCTCGCTGCATTGCTATTAACTAAAGATTACAATAAATTATAATTATCGTGCATATTGTGTATGTGGTGATAATTATACTGAGAAAATGTGTCCCTTTTTGGTCGCCTTGTGCAATTACTGTAGCCTGCAGATTTGCAGATTAACATGGAATATGGCATAGGCACGAGATTTTGAGACTTGATAATTGAAATTACTATGAGCTGGCTCGATTTCACCTGAATTAGACTGGATTAGACTCATAGGTTAGTTACTAGATTATTTAACTCGTTGTCCATTGCCATTGAACTTTCTTCGCCATATTAAAATTTCTTAAACTTCTTTGTCTTCTAGGCATCTGTAGTCGAAGAATGGAGAAACTTCTACCACTGTAGGCTGGAATGAGTCCTGACTAGTCCTGGATTGCGGCCCATGCAGCATATTCTCAAGACAAAATTTATATATACATTATTTATAATTTCTTATTGCTTTTTTATACACTATCTTTTTACACGTCTTCACTTCCTGATATATTATTTTATATACACTTGTTTCTATTCTAATTTTCTTATATTAGATTTCCATAACTTAAGTTTTTCTTACTTAAGGTGCACTTTATTCTATGTATATCTATGCTTATGATTACGTGACTAGTCATTTCATTATTTATTTATCTATGGATGCTTCTCCTTATCACATAAACATCTTCTTCTTATATGTTTCTTCTCACTTTACATAAACAAATTTTGCTCATATACTTCCACAATTATTTTACCCTATGTACGCTTCTTCTTTATTCTTTATGCTTTACATAAACACTCCTTGCTTATATAACATTTCACCTCGGAACTATGCCCTTCTTGAGCTTCTATGGTACCAACTTCCTTGATCGTCAGTCAGCTACTTCAGTCCATATATGCTCACTTTCCGATGCCTAAATTCTTTGATATGACCTTCTCATTTAGATAATCAGTCGTTGCAGTCTTACTTAGGCCGGAGAACACTTTACTTTATAATTCTTCCTTGTATACACAGTTATTCTTTCCTGTATATAACCTCGATACTCAGTTTCAATGCCACCTCAGTTTCTCTGCTTTTCTCGATAACGATAATCATGCAACTGGTCCATTTACTTCTATTTTACTATATATCTTCACACCTGCTTTAGCTATTTATTTTGCATACATTGTTTCCTAGTTTTCTCACTAATATTTAGCCTCCCATACTTTAACACTTAACACGTCTTATTCTACATTATTATTATTATATTTTTCTTTCTCCCTATTTTTTCTATCTTAGTTTCATTTACATTCTTTTATGTTCTATACTATATACAGGGTGTCTCACGGTGGATGGTACCTTAGACGTTTCTGGAGAACTACTAAACGGATCATTCTGAAAATTTGGCAGTTTACACAAATGGATATGCTCTACCTTGCTAAAATATTTTCGGCAATGCAGTTTTGCCGCTTCTGTTAAAAGGTAGTAGCAACTGTAAAATTTTGAATGAATGGAACCCTGTATATTATTGTGTATTTGGATTTTTCTGAGAATTCTAGACATATTTCATGAATAATGTCCTATACCTATCTCCAACTGTTTTTGAAATATTGACAGTTGAAAATCCCATTTACCAAGTTTGACAGCCTGTGAAATCTAAACGGCTAAAGATAGAGCAAAATGGTTATGATCTTGGTTTTTCATAAGCTATCATTTGACACAATTTTTTTATATAACCAGAGGTTAAGAAATTCCGGTTATATTTAACCTCTGGTTAAGTTAGTGTCAAACGATAGCTTATGAAAAACTATGAACGGAAAGTGCAAACCATTTTGCTCTATCTTTAGCCGTTTAGATTTTACAGGCTATTAAACTTGGTAAATGGGATTTTCAACTGTCAATATTTCAAAAACAGTTGGAGATAGGTATAGGACATTATTCAAGAAATATGTTGCAAAATCTAAACATGCAATAACCATCCAGGTACCATCCACCGTGCGACACCCTGTATATTGTCTATTTTTAAATATACAGTTCATTAACCTCCTAAGTGTTTTTATCTATGAACTTGTCTTATTAACACTCGGGCTTATATTATGCTTATTTATGTTAAATTGTTTTCTCTGGATATACTTTGTGTTTCACTATATACATGTTATTAGTTTCCTTATTTATATATTAACCTCCTAAGGGCCTTGTATATATCATTTTCTATGCGCACTTGGGTTTTATACTACATTTATTTACAATTCAGACTTTGCCTCCCACCTAATTTTTGTGTTTTTTTAGTTTCTTCTTAGTATCTCTTAGTTTCTTTTAAGTTTTATTTGTATTTTTATTACTTATGTACTTGTTGCATATCCTCACTAGTTTCTCCTGCTTCCTGCTCCATTGTTTCCTTTAGTTTCTACTATACAAATCTGTTGTATTGCTCCATTTTGAGATCTTACTGATTCCTGATGTTTTTTAATTATCATAATAATCAGATGTTAATTTATTTTTGTATCGTTTTCCTTACAGATACGGACCTGTACCCGGTCGTACTATATGCAGCTTTACCATGCGGTTTTAATGCTGACCTATAGCGTTATAAGATCCTTTACACCCATACAGCACTATATAAAAATCGGCCTCTCCTATTGGTCGATCCGCATGGCCCTCCGCTCGCTTCGCTCGCTACGGGGGCTCAAGAAAAGGAAACTAACCAGGTGCTAACCCAAGACATACCCAAAATCAAAAAAAAAACTGTTTAGAAACATAATCTTAAAAATAAATAAAAAAAAGCAACGGGGTTTGAACCCGGACCGTCCAGGTGAGACCCAGCTGTCTAAACCTCTACACCACGAGAGCTCTTGACAGAAATTGATTGCATCACGAAGACATATTGTAATACGAGATGGATCGACCAATAGGAGAGGTCGATTTTTACGTAGTGCATTATTTGTGTAAAGGATCTTAAAATGCTCCTCAACTAGTGGTAGTCTCTTTCCTAAGCTTGCATTCATTGTTCCTAGACGGCGACACTTGGATTCAATCAACCTGTTGCTTTTGGCGTCTGCTGTTAGGTGGCGACTTGTATTCTGCGATGATTTAATACATTAATGCGCGATTTGAATTTGTTGTCTTGAAGTGTTTGAAATAAAATATAGTTTTACTTAAAAGTCTGTGTTGTGTTTTATTTGAAGTTGGTTTGCTCGTAAGATCACACGAATATGGCAATACGCTTTTAACTACTTGACAGACTCTACTTAGAAAACTATTTTTCTCAGAACTTTGACAAATTTATCATAGATTCGACTTTTACTACTGCGGTTATGAAACCCTCAGACTTCGGGACCATGTGATCGTGCCAAGCCCAGGTTTTGGATGAGGAGAATAAGATTAGAACCTCAAGCGACCATGTGGATAGCCTAGGAACTGGTTAGAACCTCAAGCAACCATGTTTTTATTATGGTAGTGGCACACACACTAAAGGAAGATCTTTTGGCGCTCGACGAGCGGAGTGTGTGCGAAGATGTTGATTGACACGGTTGTTAAATAGTTGTACGTTGTAATTGGATGCTCCGGGAGTGAGTGTACAATGACAGCCTAGGAGCTGGTTAGATCCTCAAGCGCCCATGTGGACAGCCCAGGTGCTGGTTTTAGGTGAGAGACAAAAGCCTGCCGAACTAAAGTCTCGGTAGCGTATTTATATTATAGAAAGTGCTAATCATTGCATGCTTATCTACGAAATGTACCACTTTTATGAAATTCTTTTGTAAGCAGAAATTGTGGTAGATTTTCCCATTCTCAATACACTCTTAATAAGGGGCTTCTTTCTTTTTATGGCACTCAAAATATGATTTCATTTCACTCTCACTTTCTAGCGCGGATTTTATATCTTCTGTGATATGCTCGCTGATTTTTGAAAGAATCGGCCAAGCTACCTTCCTCTGCCTCTGGGAAGGAATTCCAAATTCATTCTCCTTAGTTCTTTATCCCAATTTGATGTCATTGCTTTTTGTTTTTTTAAGTATTGTTTACGTTTTTGACGTCTTGGAATTCGGCTTCACAATCATCACGTTGTTTTGAAATAGAATGAATTTTCGCGTGGTACCGTTGCTCTTTTAACGGATGCCAGTTTATTTCCTTATTGTTTACCATTTCTTTTACTTGCTGTCGCGTTTTTTTTTTGGTTAGTTCTACTTTAGCATGACCCAATTTTTCTTCCAGTAAGGCCTTATTTTTCTCTAGTAATTTGTCCTTGTTTTTTAAGCTCTTTAATTTTAGTAATTTAATTTCGGTTTCCCTCTCTTCCTGCACTGCCTGGTTTGAAGTTATGTTTCTCTCAGCGCAACATATTAATCTTGACTGATCTATGAAATGGACCTCTTTTATGAAATCCACAATTCCTTCTTCTTAATTCCTTTTCCCAATTTTATGTCATTGTTTTTCCGTTTTTGTAAGTATTGTTTACGGTTTTGAGGGTTGCTATGATATGCTTGGAATTCGGCTTCGGAATCATCACGCTGCTGTTTTGAAAAAGAAAGAATTTTGGCGTGGTAATGTTGCTCTTTTCACGGATACCAGATGGTTTTTATATAGCTTACCTTTCCTTTTTCTTCTTGTCGCGTACTTTTTTTGGTTAGTTCTGTTTTAGCATGACCCAACTTTTCTTCCAGTAGGGCTTTATTTTCCTCTAGTAATTTGTTCTCAATAATTTTAGTAATTTAATTTTGGTTTCCCTCTCTTCCAGCACTGCCTGGTTTGAAGTTATATTTATATCAGCACAACATATTAATCTTGACTGATCTATGAAACGGACTTCTTTTATGAAATCCTTTTGTAAACAGGGTTTGTGGTAGATTTTCCCACACACAATACACGCGTAATAAGGGGCTTCTTCCCGTTTATGACACTTAAAATAAGATTTTATTTCACTGTCACTTTCTAGCGCATCTTTCGTTAACGCCACCTTGGCAATAGATATTTGAATTTACTTTAACAATTATCCAATTTATACAGCGGAATTTTATCTATCTAAAACTATTTGAATATATATACTTATACCCATAAATTTTTGACGATCTGCCTATAAATCTTAAACGTTGTTCATCAGTGCACTTAATTTACATGCCAAAAAGAGCAAGCAGCATAATTTCCTATATTTCCCTATTCTGCATGCAAATATCACAAACTCGCAACGTTCTTGAAAAGATAAATTAAGATATTAATCCTTCAAGTCTATAAAGGAAATGTACCACTTTCAGATGAAAAGCGGATAACGATAGATTCTTAAAGCCTGAGCTAAGATAGTCGTAATAGCCTAAAAAAGAAACAATTTAGAATTCTGTAGAAGAGTAAAAATGGGTTTAATGTGGAGGACTGGAAACCTATACAGTTATAAGGATTTTTACGTAATATAAATATCAAATGACGTATCTTAAAGAATATGTTACAATCGGTTATAAGGCATCAATATCCTGCAGTGCAAAAAACTAAGGTTGTCAATATTATTTGATTCACTACATCTCTAGTAATCCTCGATCATGCCCTTCCTCTACCGACACCTGCATAATCATATGGTCGGTGACGACATCACAGGCGCTCTCACCTGAGTTACACGTGGTTAGCACGTGCGCCGCCCCTTTTCCCTTGGCCGCCGCCGACGCCGCGACGCCGGCCTGGCGTCGCGCGATCGATGGCGTCGGCTCCGGCCCGACGCGGCGTCTCTGCCGTCTGGGATTGGAAGGAAGAGGCTCTTGCACCACGTGGGTAAATACAGACATAGCAGGGCGAACGATGATGTAACCTAGCTTTTTACGAGGCTCCTTTCCGAGAAATTTAGGATGTGTGGATAGCACATTGACTGTGGAGTAGAAATTCCTGGAAATTAGACTCTATGTCTACTCAGTTCAGTTCATACAAGAAATTTTGATCTTATTTCATACATTTTGACGCAATACACGCGCTTTTCATATTACATAAAGGCCAAACGTAGAAAAAGGATTCAAGGCAAGACAATATAAAGTCGATATGTTTGTTATTGCAAATTCTTTATAGAATTATTGTCCATAATATTTAACGTTAACCAAAATACCGGGCTTGCGCTATCCCTTGTACAGTGCAGTACCGGAACGGTCTAATATTTTGAAAATAGGTGAAGATTGAAAAACAAAATTTGCTACATACTCGTTACTGGTTGTGCTCGATGTATAAGTGTCAATGTTGCCATGTTTCATGCACCTAACTTCATTTTTGATGTGTAAACATCTTACGCGGCGGTATGAGTGTGTAAGGGGATGTGACATCATATCCCATGCGCAGTGATTAGTGCGCAGCTACTTCAGCGCTTCCTTGTGAAACGTGTTATTTCTAACGCCAGAATATAGGCAACCAATTCCAAATAAGTGGTTGCCTATATTCAGGCGTCACGAATACAAAATATACTCTTCACGAAGGCTGCTCCATTATTTTTGAAGCATACAAAATACCAAGGGCTTTAAAATATTATCCAGTTAAAGGCTATTGAAGCAATACATTAAATTATACAACCGATGTCGATATAGGCTATGTTTACACATCAGTGTCTCGAGTACTAGCAGACTCGCTCATTTTTTTCAAAACAGAATAACCCTATCTTCATTTTTACCGCAACTAATTAATTGCATCACTATTACTATAACCCCCCAATATCAGATATTCACTTCATTCGTTTAAATATGACAACCCAGCGCCTTCGTTCAAAGGTAATGAAATGGTCTAACATTTTTAGAACGGGTAAATACGAAAAAACGAAATTTGGTACGCAGATGTCACTGCTGTGTTTAATCCATAAATGGTATTGCAATGTTGCCAAATCGATGTTTATTTAGATACCGTATATAACTTAAATTTTTTCATATTTTTTCTTGCTTCAATTTTTTTAAGATCACCTCTATAACCCAGCTTTTTCGTTCAAAAGTACAGAGATGTTTTAATATTTCAGAATTGCTGAAGATGAAAACATTAAATTTATTACGAAAGGGTTATTGGTTGTGCTCTACTCATAAATGTCAATGGCAATGTTGCCAAGTGTATCATTTTTTGATACTCCTAATATTTGGACTTTCTTTGTGTTGAAAAATAATCCTAAAAGTGACGTTAATTTTGAAAAATGGATTAAAAATAGCAAGTACCTAATTGACAAATATTGCAAACTAATTTAGTTTTGTTTAATGCTTAAATTGAAGGTATGAATCTTACATATTAAATCCCGTTCTTGCCAAGAGGGTTAAGTCTTGCCAAAATCGCTTTCTAATTAAATGAATCTCAGAGGAATAATATTTTGATTTTTCGTGAATTTGGGGTTAGCATAGGTTTTTATTAAAAATAATGTAACGATTTGTCATTTTCAGTTAAGGTTGAATTTAGGATTTTTCTTCAACATATAGAGAGTTCAAATGTTGAAAGTATATAAAACGGAAAATTTGGCAACATGGCCATTCGAGCAGAACCAACAAATTTCGTTTTTTCACCTTCCGCTGGTCCGAAAATATTAGGCCAACACCCCTACATAAGAAAACCTTAAAACTAAGAAAAGCGGTATAGTAGCCGATATGGCCACCTCAGTTGGGACCGAAACTAAATGCTGTAAAGAGTATATTTTGAGTTTTTAATGTAAAATATGTTTAAATTGTGAAATTTGTGCATTTGCAGTAAACGGTTTTTAGAAAGCAGGTACTTTAATGTGTTAATGGTAAGAATATTGCCCTGTGTTCGTGAAAACAGACTCTAAACCCAACTACACTACACTATACTTCCTAATTATTATACGATATAGAATTAATTACTTATAGTTCATAGCTAGGGACTGATTGCTGTGACAGTGATACAAGGTGTGCTTCCACAAATATCTATTATAATATCAGAGCTGATAATACCTAATATTATCTAAAATAACTGAAATTTTAATATTCACCTACTATCTGCCAATTCATATTAATCAAAATGACAAGATCAGACTGCACAGCAAGACCAAACGCATTGCGACATGGATCATAGGCAGTCTCTTCGTGGCAGGGAAACTTGCGAATGTGGAGAAAGAAATGAACAGGATCAACATCGATATCCTAGATCTCAGCGAAGTCAGATGGCCCGGATCGAGTAAAATCAAACCAACAACGGATATATCTACTACTCCGGAGGATCCGATAATGCCCATAGATACGAAACAGCTATACTCATCAGGGACGAGATAGAGGGGGCCGTTGTGGATTATGTACCTCTCAATGATCGGGTCATACTGATGAAACTTCAGACATCTTATCGTATTATGAACGTCATACGCGCCAACCAATGACAAGTCAGATGCAGACATTGAAAAATTTTATAGCAAGGTGGATGAGGTGATGAAACTCACTAAAAGGTGTGAAATTACGATAATCATGGGAGATCTAAATGCTAAAGTTGGATGTGATGCAGATGGCGGGGCTTTCGGTCTCGGTGAGAGAAACTCTAGAGGTAATCGGCTTGTGCAGTTTTGTGATAAGTATAATCTTTTCATCTCCAATACTTTCTTTGAACAACATCCCAGACGCTTATATACCTGGATATCACCTGCAGACAATCAGGAAAGAATACGGAATCAGATAGGTTACATAATGACTGGCCTCATATCAAAAAGTACGTTAAATCAGTAAAAACCTATCCCGGAACAGATGTACCAGTAGCGATCACTACCCGGTTGTTATGGACTTCAGAATGAAATCCTGCACAAAGTTAAAACACAACACTTTAACTAGATTTCGAGAAGCTTAACAACATAGAATTCCAAACAAGAATAGGCCTAAAACTTAAGAGGGACTTAGAAGAAATTGCCACACCAGAACAACTAGACACAGAAGATACGTGGGATGAAATAAAGAATATCATAGTGAAGGTTCAGGAACAGGACATTGGGTTTAAGGATAAAGATAAAGGAATGGATGACGGAGGAAATTCTGGAACTCACGACGGAGAGAAGGAAGTGCAAGGGAGTACCACTGAAGTATAAGGAGATAGACAGGACCGTGAGGAGGAAGTGTAGAGAAGCAAGGGAGTTGTATCTGTCCGAGAAATTTCGAGAAATTGAATTATTTTTCGATGATGACCAGCCGGTATCTCCTACGGAGGTGGATGATGACAGAGAGAGGGGACCTACTACCACAAAAAGTGAAGTCATCCACGCAATAAAAATTCATGTTCTTTTTTAGTTTTCCGGGGCGGAACCCGGAATTTTCCATGTAAAAATGTCAGATGACGATATGTCAGTCATATCGGTCGACTCGGACCCGGGCAATTCCATGAATGAGTCACGTACGGAATTATACATCTCAAAATTGAGATAATACCCGAAGTGCCACCTGTGTATCGGAATGATACCGCTGCTAACGAGTGCAAACACGGGCTCCAGGCTCGATTACAAAACGGCAGTCGACACCGTAAAAACACATTTTACTAGGGACCATAAGGCAATATTCAAAAGGCCTGCATCGGTCAAACCTAGAATAGACTGCGGTAATACCAAACCCCCTATCACGGATAATGCAAAACCAATGGGCTCTGAAACGTCCCCAAATTGCAAGAAGCAAAAGTTAGGGAACGTATCGCACAGCGAACAGCAGAAAGAAATCGGTCAAAAAACTGGAGACCAAAAAACCGAGACAGAAAAAACGCTCGACAACAACACCGAGATGGAAGTTGCGCAGTTTCAATCTGCGCATCTTCTAGCAGACGAACCCGGCAATATATCGTTTAAGACCCCTTACAAAACCATCCCATTCAAAAAAGGGATACGTATGGTTCAGGTAGACATGGGGACGAACCTGTACCCACCAAGAACATGTTTGAGCCACTAACTGACTCAGAAATTGACGAGAACGACGACAGAAGCAGCGTCGCTTCCTCGCAAATCTCGACGGCACGCAAGGTACACAAGAAGACGAAGAGTACCCCAGCAAAGAACCCTAAAAATACCCCTAAGACCCCCCAGCCGAGGAAACCGACCCAACCCCTCCAATCGTTATTAAAGGTGGTGCTCAAGATCACAAAGTGATAAAGCAAACCCTAAGCGACATGCATGTAGTGGATTATAACCTGAAGAACACCCGTAACTTAGTTATAATCTACTGCACACAACTCAAAGATTGGTCAAATTTGAAAAGGCTATTCGAACGAGAAAGCGTCGAATTCCATTGATATGCTGAAGCCAGCTAGAAAACACATGCATTTGTGTTGACGGCGGCTTCAGCACGGAGAAAATCCGCAATTTACTTGCTGAGGAACATGAACTATCAGTAAGAGCGGCTTATGAAATGAAGAAGACGCGAGTACCTCTCTATTTAGTCGTACTAGACGCCACCATAACACTGCGTCGGCTAAATCAAGAGTGCAGACTTCTTTCCCATGTCAGGATTTCATGGGAAAACCGCAGGGCCACAAAGACGGTCATGCAGTGCAAAAGGTGTCAGGGGCATGGGCACTCCATGACCTATTGTCAGAGAAAATGGGCCTGCTCGAAGTGTGCAGGGCCACACCAGATTACGGAGTGTACAAGCAATATCATTAAATGTGCCAACTGCTTCGGAGATCACAGGGCGATAAATGTATTATGCCCTGTGTATCTCTTCAAAATGCAGCAAACTCAACCCGCCAACCCGAAAGCAAAGCAGGAATATAAACCCGCACCACCTCCCGCAAACCCAGCCTGGCAAGGGGCTAGAGAATCCGACGCGACAAACGACGCTACTAGGCAGTACAATCAACAGTTCCCAACACTGCAAAAAAGAGGACAATAGCAGCGTAACATGCCAAGAAATAACCAGGTTAGTTAAAATCACGGTCAAGCCAATGTAAATGATAATGTAAATAATAACCCTCAATCAAAACCTCAATTAGCAAACCCTAATATATTAAAAAATGTAAATAGTTTGAATAACCTGCATAATGCCGTTAACCGTATAAATAGCTTAGTAAACTTCAACGAATTACTGCGCGCCTTAACTGATTACGGCAATATATTAGAATCCTGTCAAGGCAATAAATTCGAGGTATTACAAGCCTCAATGAAGTTTTTTACAGAAGACTTCAATGGTTATAATATATAGATAATACGATGCCCATTAACGTTCTCTCGTGGAACTGCAATGGCATCCGCTCTAAACTCGGAGAACTGAAAAATTTCATTTATAATAATCCTAATTTGCATATAATATTTCTGCTTGAAACCAACATCGATGCTGGTTTTAGGCTGAAATTTTACGATAGACAGGTCCTGCGTTTTGATAGGCCTGATCGACGCGGAGGAGGCGTGGTCTGATTCACAGGTCAGTCCTTTATAAGCAGGTCGTAGGCCTGAGGTCCGTCATTGAGCACGTAGCTCTCGAGCTTGAGGGTGGCCTGCGGATTGTCGGCGCTTACTCTCCTCCGGGTCTCCGCCTCCAGGAAGAAGATATTCTTGCTCTGCTGCCTGCTGGCAGGAAGACGCTCCTGATTGGCGATTTAAACGCAACGCACGTTAATTGGCGTGGTTCTTCCAACAGGAGCGGACGCTTGTTATACAAGTTAGTTGACCTAGCCTATCATCAAACTCCCAATCCTACACATTAACCCGGTAACCGATTCAACCCATCGTTCCTGGATATTGCAATTTCTCGAGTAATAACTAACGCTTCTGAGCTCATAGAGCTGAACGAGCTCAATTCGGATCACCTCCCAATCAAGATTAGCCTACGTTCTAGGCTACAAGTAGCGCAGGAAGTAGTCCTGTCCTATAGAAATCTTGATTGGAAGGAGTTCCGAGTGAGGCTTAGCCAAGCAACAGTTATTCCAAGACAAATAGACTCTATCCCACAACTTGAGAGCGAGGTGCAAGCTCTAGTCACAAACATCCAGCGCGTCAGAGACGCAATTTGTCCTACTGTCAGTAAACGTTCGTTTACTGACACACTTCCAGATCATATAACAACCCTCATCACATCCCGTAACCGTATTCGGCGAAGGTGGCAACGAGCGAGGGTCGCCATAGACCGTGAACGTTTCATAGCAATGACCGGGGAGATAAAGGCACTCATTGCAGCCTACAGGAATGAGAAGTGGATGGAATACGTTAACACTATCAACCGTCATGATGGCTCGCTATGGAAGCTCGCCAGGCGCGTTCGCGGAGGCCCCGCCGAATTTCCTGGAATACTGCATCAAGGCGATGTAATAACGGATAACGTCGGGAAAGCGGAGGCCTTCGCAGACTACCTAAAGGGCGTCGTTAGCGAGACACCAAACACTACTCCATTCCATGACACTGTAGATGCTGCAGTAGAAAACTTCATCTCCACAAAGTATCCTATCGCCCCGGAAATGCTAAGCAAACTACTAATAACTCCGCTGGACATCAAGAGAGTTCTTGCCCGCCTACCCGGAAACAAAGCCCTCGTTCCTGACGGCATTCCGTATATTCTGCTTAAGAATATGCCGAATAAAGCCGTCATCAACTTTATGCACATTATAAATGCTATTTTACGCCTCCAACATTTTCCGCTCCCCTGGAAGAAAGCGGTGATAATACTGTTTCCTAAACCGGGCAAAGACGCGATACTAACATCCTCGTATCGCCCCATATCTCTGCTAGACACGTTGGGCAAAGTAGCCGAGAAACTCGTAATGTCGATAATTAACAATGTTGTTGAGAGTCTGAGGATTCTGCCACATGAGCAGTTCGGCTTTCGCCGCGGTCACAGCACTACTACGCTCGCGGCGAAAGTCGCGCAAGATACGCTCAACGGCTCTGTTACTTCTCGACATAGAGAAAACATTCGACAAGGAATGGCACAATGGGCTCATATACAAGCTTTTTGCTATTCACGGAATGCCACATCATATAGCATCCCTCATTGCGTCGTACCTTGCGAATGGCTCATTCCCGGTTCGTGCTCACAATAGTACATCAGAGCCAAGGCGCATCAGGGCCGGCGTGCCCCAAGGAACAGTATTATCGCCGCAAATATTCAGTCATTTTGTAGCTGACTTTCCATCTCACCTCTCATGCCCTGTATGCTGATGACACTGTGATCTATTCACAATCGTCAGACATACAGGTCGCAAAGCATAATCTCTCTCAACATCTTAACGTTCTAGCTCCCTATTATAGGGACTGGAAAATATCCTTGAATGCGGCGAAGACAGAACTAGGGATTTTGACACGTAAACGTAACGTCGACATGACGCCAATAGTAATTGGCAACGCGGCTATCACGCCAAAGGACCCAGTCAAATACCTAGGGATAGTCTTTGACCGCAAGCTCCTTTTTTCCAAGCACGTCGCGGCAATAAGGGCTAAGAACATAGCAACACAAAAGAGTTTAAATCCTCTCATACGAACTAGATCTTACATGAGCCCGACTAACAAACTCATGATTTACAAACCAATCATTAGACCGACACTTCTCTACGGGGCGCCTGTCTGGTGCTCCGTAGCGAAGACCCACCTGAAACATATACAAACAATACAGAACAGATACCTGCGGGCTGCTTTCTCCCTGACACTATGGGATCGAGTACGTGCCACAGAGCTGCACAACATGGCGAGTATTGATTACATCGACCAGCACATCAACAAACTTGCTTGCAAGTTTTACGATCACGTTATCAGGGGATCAGAATTGACCGCAGGTATCGCCAACATACGCTACAACCAACCTCACCTACCTAAATGCGGACCGTTATACAAACATGCGGACCTGTTCTACCAAGAACTGAGACCACCATAAACGACTAACACACATTAAGCATACCATACGAAACATTAAGTATATAAAAAAAGACTAACATACATAACGTACGTACAATGAATAAGAGAACAAAGACTAAGAACAGACATACAAACAGCAACAAACAACCCAGCAACCAACTGACATCACTTCTGCGCAGCCACCAAACCGCGCGTGCTATCTCCCTCCTATGCAACCTCTACGTGTTCCGAGCGATTAACTCTATGTTATCCCCAGCCCTAAGGGCACAAATGCGTACTTCGTGTATAAATATATGCGACGATATGCATACCGCAGCTGGCAATTATGCCAATCACCTGTATATATGTATATATTGTATATATTTGTATATATAAACGTTACATGTTTGTGCCAATCTCCTCTCAGTGTGATGACTACCGCATGATTAGTCTGATGTCCCACGTCCACAAAGTATTCCTAAGAATAATTCATACACGGATCTATAAGAAATGCGAAGAACAAATAAATGACACTCAATTCGGGTTTCAGAGTGGACTCGGCACTTGAAAAGGTCCCTTTTCCCTGACCGTGCTAACACATAGATGTATACGCTTGTTTTATTGACTATCGTAAAGCATTTGATTGCGTCAAGCATCAGAAGATGCTAGAGATGATATTATCAGCAACCGGGATAGACAAGAGAGACATTACAATCATAGCACAGCTCTACTGGAACCAAATTGCAGAGGTGAGAGTAGACTTCGGATGCCGTGTCAATAAGGAAGGGAGTACGGCAGGGGTGCATTTTGTATCCGCTCCTGTTTAACATTTACTCGGAAGCCATTTTCAGAGAGGCTCTATTGGAAGATATGGGAGGTATTAAAGTGAATGGAGTCCGCATCACTAATATTAGATACGCAGACGACAACAAATCAGACTTGTAAGAAATGATTGACCAGATTACACAACACAGTGAACGATTCGGATTACACATGAACATTTCCAAGACCAAATTGGTCGTTTTCTCCAAGGCAAAAATCACCGAAACGCTGTTGATCAATGGCAAAAATATCGAACAGGTATCATCCTTCAAATATCTTGGCACCATAATCAACTCGCTGTGCGACTCCAAGCGGGAGACTAGTTCTAGAATTGAGCAAGCCAGGAACATTTTCACCAGAATGAAGCAGTTTTTCACCAGTCTTGATTTGAGCTTGGAGCTCAGAATGCACATGGTCAGGTGCTATATCTTTAGTGTATTACTGTACTGTTGTAAGGGCTGGACTCTCGATCCGATAACTGAGAGAAGGATCGAGGCTTTTGAGATGTATGTATGTCGCCGCATGCTTCGTATCTCATGGATTCACCGAGTTACAAACGAAGAGGTATTAAGACGAATAAAAAAGTCAAAAGAGTTATTAACCATCACTAAAGAGAGAAAAACAAGATACATAGGCCATATCATGAGAGGCGAAAAATACGAATTACTGAGGCTGATAATTGAAGGAAATATTCATGGAAGAAGATCTGTTGGAAGACGTCAGAACTCCTGGTTGAAGAACCTTAGAAGATGGTTCGGGTGCACTTTGACTGAGATATTTAGAGCTGCTCTATCCAGGATAATGTTAGTCATGTGGATCGCCAACCTTCGTGAGAAGAGGGCATGATAAGGAGAAGATCTGCCTGAAGTAAACAAACAAGCCCATAAGGTTTTTATTTTGTGGCTTTATAATAATAATCCTTACTTACCTATTTACTTTGACTGCCTTTTGACTCTAGATATAATATGTTTTAAGTAACCACAGATATTTTTTAGGCAAAAGCCGGACATCAGAAGCTTGATTTTAATACCTCCGTTTTACTTAGGATACCTCAACACTTTTTACTTGTAAAATTATTGAATATTTATTAAGGGATGTAGGGTGGCTTTAGGTACGTGTTGTAATAACTATATGTTTAAGCTTTGGTTTATGCTTAGTCATCATCATCATCATCATCATCATCTTGCGCTACAACGTTGGTGGGTCTTGGCTGACTGTACTACTTTTTTCCAATGTATACGATCTTCCATCAATCTATGGTCAAATGGGATATTAATTTTTTGGAGGTCTGATTTAATGTTGTCTCTCCAACGCATTCTGGGACGCCCGAGTGGTCTTTTTCCTGGTGAAACCTCTTCCCACAGTAGTCTTACAAGTCGCTCATCATGAAGCCTGTGTACGTGACCTACCCATGTTAGTCGTTGGGATTTAATCTCGTGGAAAATATCGTTATCGGTGTAAAGCTCTTGCACTTCGGCATTCGTTCTAGTGCGATACCGATTTGTGGTCGAATCGTGATGATTTTTGTGAGAATTTTTTGGCCAAAACGTCTAAGCTTTTCTTCGTTTGCTTTGGTCATTGTTCACGTTTCGCATCCATATGTTATTACTGGCCTGACAGCGGTCTTATAGATTTTAATTTTTGAAGTTCTTGTTAGGTTTTTTTATTTCTTACGGTTGTTAGGTGCGAATAGGCAACGGTTTGCAGATTGAATTCTACCATTGATTTCCTCAGCAATGTCGTCATCAGCAGTGATTGTAGCTCCAAGGTATTTGAAACGTTCTACCCTTTCAAAATTAAAAGTGTTGACTGTGACGTTTTTCCCTATTCTATTGCTTCGTCCCATTCTTTTTGTACACATGTATTTATATTATATATTTCTGCGTTAGTCCCTTTCACCTGTTGCTTTTTCGATCTTGTTGAAAAAATGTCTTTTACGGTTACGATGGAGTCTCCAATGAGATTGGTTGCTCATTTTCTTTTAAGATGTGTTGATCTCTACATAGATTAGTTATTCTTGTTTCTTTTCATAGTGCTTTAGGGATTTAGGGCGTATCCCTCACACATTTTCCTCGTAGCTTTTCCCATATTTTTCTTTAATTTTCATTAAGTCGTCAGTGTTTGTTCTCTTTTCTTATGCTTTAGTGGATTTAGAGGTTATATTGTAGTTCCTCCTTCTTATCTGCAGTTGGGAATATTGGGATATTTGGGATTTCTACTTTATATTTATCTTTTCACGTGACATGATATAACTTTTGCAATATTCGATTGTTAGCCCTGAATATTAGTAATGGGCTATGTTCCCATAATTGTTGCTGTCGATTTAAATTTTTAAAGGATTATTATTTCGTTTAGGAATATTTCCTATAATTTATTGAAAAATGTAATTTTAGCTAATTAGTTGTTGGTTCCGCAGTCGTTTTACAATGCTTAGTTCTCATCTATTATCTTAGAAGTATTCTTCGTACCGACTATTTCTTCATTTCGACCAATCTTCTCGGCACAACCACTTTTTCTGATGTGACGTAGGTTCTCTAATTCCACGGAAGCGGAAAAAGGCAAATTGACTGAAACCGATGATGTCGTTCTTCTAGAAGTACTTACCGGGAATAGAGGAAGTGTTTTGCTGAAGTGTAGTTGTAGGTGACTCAGCTTTTAGTATTGCATTTTATACCACCCTTATAGGAGATATTGAGTTGAGTTCTTAGTTTGTGTTTTGACACGACCGATTTATCGGGATTTTAATACTACACTAGGTAAGATTTTTCTGGAATTATTTTTTGTACTGCCTGTCGGCACATGGTCGCCATGGAGCTAAAGGTTACTTTTCATTAGGTTTGTTCTAGCAGCGATTTCAAACGGTTTCAAACCATCCGGAGTTTGCGCATAACGATATAAGCGTCGCTTATATCGCTATGCGCAAACTTCGGATGGTTTGGAACCGTTTGAAATCGCTGCTAGAACAAACTTAATATTTCTAGAGGCTTTCCGAGCTCATCTTATAAATCCGAGGCAGTTGATCCTCCAGGCAACCCTCCATCTCAAGCGAGGTAAATATTGCTAATGTTTTTTTTGTCTAATTTAATGATTTAATTGCTTTTATCGGTGTTATTTTTTTACATCGACCACCAGTTGGTACTGCATTCCATAGGATATTTTACCTATTTTCTTTTATCATATCTGAACTTTTTCTTAATGTAGCTTTAGTTTTGTTCATATGGGGAGGCTTATATTACTTGAGGTGATTCATACATATTTATTTTTATACTCGAGTTATTTGCACCTTTTGTATTTCTTTTATTTGCTGATGGTTACTGAAAATCCATTGATAATTTTTGGGGTGATTTATTTTATATTAAACATTTTTATGCAAGGGGGCTATAATTTCTTCATTGAAGCAAGGGACTTGGTCTAATTAGTATTGGCTTATTACAGGGTTTACTACCGGGCCCCATTGCAAGTTTCACTACCGGGACCAGATGACAGAACCGGATTTTTACTATCAGGGCCAGGAGCCAGTACCGGGTTTTTGCTACAGGTGCCCGGAGCCGTTACAAAGTTTCGCCTTTGAGTCGAGACGTCCCACGTTGGCCTTAGTGTAGAGGCACTTTTACCTCGACTGCTGAGCTTGCAGCCATATCAACAGCAGACCTTCAACTCGATCTAATGGGGTATCGTTGACTTTGATTTAATTTAATCTGTTTATTTTTCTTGCCGATTGATAAAATATTTTTTAATATTTAAATATAAATTTAGCATTGTCGGCCAAGTTTAAGATAGCTTTCATTAATTTTATTTATTCATTTATTTATCTGGTCGGGGCACTTCAGCCGAGACTTCCAAACCATCAGGAAGCAGGCAATAGCCAAGTAAGGTAGCTACCCCTATCCATGGTGTCCCCCATGGCGCAATTAAGGGTAAGTCAAATAAATGTCCAGCCTAGCCGAGATGCTAGTGCTGAATTGACAAGCATCATGGCTGGAAAATCTGGAGAGATTGTACTAATACAAGAACCTTACTTTTTTAGGGAAAACATAAGGGGACTTGGGACCCCCGGCTTTACCATCTTGGCCGGGTGTGAAGGAGTAGAGAGGCCAAGGACATGTATCGTCATGTCCAGGGAGCTGCAGGGAACTCTGTTACCACAACTAAGCTCCAGGGGCATTACGGTGATCCTGCTGGAATACATGGTGAGTGGCACAAAACATAAGTTATTAATTAGTAGTTTATATCTTCCGTATGATAACGCGTAACGTCCCCCAACGGAAGAATTAATAAGGTTAATAGAATACAGTAAAGACAAAAGTTTTCCACTAATCTTGGGGTGTGATGCAAACGCGCATAATATCGTTTGGGGGAGCACTAACACTAACGCGAGAGGTACGGTTCTATTAGAGTATTTCGTATCGGAAAACCTTGAAGTAGCTAACGTAAATGCGGAACCAACTTTTGTGAATCGGCTTCGTCAGGAGGTTATCGATATTACAGTGGTAACTCGAGCATTTGCGGAAAGGGTAGTCAATTGGAGGGTAAGTAGGGACATAACTATGTCCGATCATAGAATGATCCGATTCGAAATTAAATCGGATAAGATGGAGAAGCCACTGAAAAGAATTCCGAGGGCAACAGACTGGAACAAATTTAGGGAAAGTCTGGTAATGTCCATGGGAACTTTAGGGCAGGCTATTTCATCAAAACAAGAACTAGAAATTGAGGTGGTAAAGCTAAACAGTATAATCGTCGACTCTTATGAACAAGCGTGCCCACTTAAGAAAGCGAGCGCCAAGAGGCTGCCTTGGTGGAGTGATACTCTGGACCGTCTTAAAAAAGACGTGAGAAGATCACACCGCCACGCTTTCAGGGAAGGGCGGCAGGAGCTCTGGGATGTGTATCTGGAAGCCAGAAAGAAATTTAAAATCGAGATCCGACGCAGCAAAAGAGACAGCTGGAGGAAATTCTGTGGAGAGATGGAGTCTCTCTCGAACTCAGCGCGTCTGCTTAAGCTGCTGGGCTCGGAAAGACAAAAAGAGATTGGCTCTCTGAAAACAGGCGAACAATGGACGGCGAAAAGAGAGGAAGCGATAGAGCTTCTTCTAAAAACCCACTTCCCCTGAGAGGTACAGACTACCAACTGGGACGAGGAACCAGAGCCAGAGATGGACTGGAACCTTGCCCGCAGTGTGGTGACTGAGGAATCCATAACTTGGGCAGTGGGGGAGTTCAGTCCATATAAGGCAGGAGGACCGGATGGAATTATACCCATGATGCTGCAGGCGGGCCTTGATACGTTACTCCATTACTTAAAGAGAGTATTCGAGGCCAGCATAGCACTAGGGTACGTTCCACAAGCTTGGAGAGCAGCGGATGTCGTCTTCATCCCCAAGGCAGGGAAGAGAGACTATTCCCATCCCAAGTCCTTTAGGCCTATAAGTCTAACTTCATTTTTAATGAAGACAATGGAAAAAATGATTGACAGGTTCATCATGGAAGAGATCTTAACTAATTCTCCTCTACATGATAATCAGCACGCCTACAGAAGGGGGAAGTCGACTGAAACGGCTCTCCATTCTGTAGTTAGAAGGGCTGAAAAGGCAATAGAAAACAAAGAAATGGCGCTAGCGCTCTTCTTTGACGTAGAAGGAGCTTTCGATAAGGCTAAAACGAAAACTATCTGTCAAGCCCTCCAGGCCAAGAGAACACCAGTTAATTTGGTCAAGTGGGTAAAAACGGCACTGGAAGACCGAAAGATCAGCGCCACGCTGGGAGAAGTTCGCGTCGAAGCCGGGGTAAGAGGGGGTTGCCCACAAGGCAGCCTCTCGCCACATTTGTGGTGCCTGGTGATGGACAGCCTCCTGAGAAGGTTAAATCTTGAGGGATTCTACGCACAAGCATATGCTGACGACGGGCTAGTAATGATCACGGGCAAGTTCGTGAGAACGGTCTGCGAGCGTATGCAGGTGGCATGTCGGATAGTTCAAAGTTGATTTGAGGAGAATGGTCTCTCAGTAAACCCAGGGAAGACCGAACTCATTCTCCTCACAAGGAAACGAAATCTAACAGGTTTTATACATCCCATACTCTACCAGACGAGACTGAGCCTAAGTCAACAAGTCAAATATTTGGGAGCTATTCTAGACAGTAAATTGACGTGGAAGGCACATGTTGAACAGGTGGTGAATAAGACAACCGAGATTATGTGGCAACTAAGGAGAACGGTAGGTAGGAAGTGGGGTTTAAAACCTTACATTCTCCAGTGGCTGTACACTGCTGTGATAAGACCGAGGATTTCCCACGGATCCGTGGTCTGGTGGCCAGCGGTGGCCAGAGCCACTAATGATCAGAAACTGGCCAGACTGCAAAGGCTGGCTTGTTTGGGTATTACCGGAGCATTGAGAACAATTCCCGGAGCAGCACTGAACATCATCCTGGGGCTGCCGAACCTCCCGATCTGGATTGAGAGAGAGGCAATGGCGGCTCACAAAAGGATGATCGACAGTGGCCTATGGCGAACGGACTACACAGGGAAAGGCCATACGACTATTTCCGCCAAAATGAGTAGGGATCTACCCATCATTGCGACCAAAGGCAATATCCAGATGGCAGATTAAGACTGAGAAGGAATTTCCAAGTGAAATTTCCATCAAGGGAAGAGTGGCTGTCAGGCCAGGTACGTACGCCGAGCGGCGCACACGCATGGTACACTGACGGCTCATGGATGGCTAATACACAGTCATCCAGAGCCGGTGTATACCTAGAGAACACTAAATCAGGAGAAAGCACTTCGCTGGGGAGATATGCCACTGTTTTCCAGGCGGAGGTGTTTGCTATTTTGGAAGTAGCAACCAAGGAGGAAGTAGCAGAATGTGTAGAGAGTATATATATTTACTCGGACAGTCAAGCCGCTCTCAGGGCGATCCAAAGACCCAGGGCAAGCTGTAAGCTAGTTCAGGAATGTAGAGACGCCCTAGACAGATTGGCTGTGCGCAAGGAAGTAAGACTCAGATGGGTTCCAGGGCACAGTGGCATCGAGGGCAACGAACGGGCCGATGAATTGGCAATGACAAGGCTCAATGAGCCACCTCGTCGGTCCAGAACCTGGTCCGGGCTTAAGTAAAAGGCAAATCTCTCAGGAACTAAATAACTGGGCCTGGAACAAGACAAAGCACAATTGGAGAGGAAAAAAGGATGCAGACAAGCCAAGGAAATGATTCTAAATACTGACGGATCCAGAGCAAGGCGACTGCTAAAAAAGAGCCAAGAGGACATCAGGAACTTGGTAGGTATTCTGACTGGGCATGGAAGCCTAAGCAGACATCTGCACCTTATCGGCGTGAGGCACTCTGCCTGAACTGCGGGACAGGGGAGGAGTCCTCATACCACTATATAGGAATTTGTGATAGGTGGAGTCGCCTAAGGAGGAAGATACTGGGAGCACCAACACTTGCTCGGGAAGATCTAAAGGATCTGGACTGGGAGGACGTCCTCACCTTTATCAAGGTGACGGGCCGTTCAGTGCGGGCCGGGTGTTGGAAGTAGCCAGGTACGGGAGGGCGGATCGGGGATGGTGAAAAGGGACTTATAGGCCTACTTACCGGGCTTCGCCCCCCCCCCACCCTTACTACTACTACTACTATCTGGTCGATTGACATAATTATCGGGGTTTTTTTATTAATTGATAATATTATTATTGCTACATTTATAGTTGGTGCAGCTACTAGTTCATGCATACGTATATGTAATAATTTTAGGCAAACCAAAGTGATCACTTCGGATATTAGTGTTTAGAGTTTTTAGGTGTAAGGCATACAGTACCGAGTTTATCAACAGAATTGGTCTCAGTATAATCTTCATATTGTACCATCCCCGTTAATTACTTGATAGTTTTTTTGTGGTCATTCATTTGTTTTTAAATTTCACTGTAAGATTGTTGCTTTTTTAAATTAAAAAAAAAACCTAGAAGCCAGTAGACCAAACCGTAAATTAAGATTGTATTTTCTTGTTTAATAAAACGTTCCTAACAACCCCGTACAATACCAGCGGAACTTTTCCAGTTTAGATGGTAGAACTGGTGGCGCTCACGAACTCCACTCCTGGAGCCGGGTACACGACTCTTCGCTGTTATGTTTGTTTTAATTAAAATCATTTTGCTTTAACTAATAAGAAAACCGTGTTGCACACTGTATGGATGACGCAACCAGATACCTAAGAAGGTTTCATATGCGAGGCCCAATTGTCGAACATTTTCAAACAACATTATAGATTAAGCGTTTATAATACTGCTATATTTAAACTGTATTTCATCGGAACAAGGTAAAGAGGGTTAATTTTGGTTGCTTCGGTTAGCTTCAGTATGAGTATTGAATATCCTTTGAAACTGCCCCTCTTAATGACAGTTATTGAAGCAATGATCTGGCCAACAGTGAACGTGAACCTTCTCTCATCTCGCTAGAAGATACAAATTCTTGCTCGAGATATTTATTCTCTCGTGTCGTTTTAAAGAAATCCTGGCAGTGAATTCTACTGTTTAGTCTCAGTGAGTATCGAACAGATCTCTTTTGTAGTTTGAAATTACGCTCAGATCTAGTCGCACGACACGTACCCCAGAATGGAAGAGCGTATCGGAGGTGCGACTCAAAAACAGCATAATAGACTGTTCCAGCAGTTGACAAGTTAAGCTCCCTGGAAACCGTTCTTAGCGCAAAACAGGCAGAACTTATTTTTTTTGATAAGGCATCGATGTGCAAGTCCCACTTAAAATGGTTGTCTACAACAAGCCCTAAGAATTTCACAGATTCAACGACGTCAATAGTGGTGCTATTAAGTACAAAATATTGCAACATTGAGGCACAGGAGATTAGAAGCGCACCATGATTTAAGTGAAACAAGTATCGTCCGCAAAGAGACAGACTTTACCGCTAATGTCCAGACAAGCATTGTCGTTGATAAACAGCAGAAACAAAATAGGATCTAGTACTAAACCCTAGGGTACTACATAATCTATTTTCTTTCAAGAAGACATCGACGTATCAACCCACACAAGGTGCCTTCTGTTGTTAAGATACGACTTCAACCATTCGTGAGGCACTCCTCTGAATCTGTAGTACTGCAGTTTGGTAATTAAGGTATTATGTCTTACACAATCGAAAGCTTTAGATAAATCACAGTAAATTGTTGCTGTAGAGTGATGGTTGTTCAGGTTGGTTGATTAAAGAGGGAAACATAGCATCATTTCGTGGGTATTAAATATTTTATATTTAGAGAAGAGATAGAAGCCTTTTTTTAACACAACTTTCAATGATCTTTGATAATGTCGGAAGGAGTGCAATTGGGCGATAGGTTGGGTCTTTATCTCCTCCTTTAAGCAAAGGAATAATTATTGCCGTCTTAAGACAGATTGAAAAAAACCCCATTTTGGAATGACTTGTTAATTAAAGTAGTAGGATGGTTTAATATGCATTCCGGCAGGTTTGAGAACAATTTCAGCCCATCAGTCCCAGATGAGCATTTGTTTTTAATGCTTTTTATTGTGCTGCGAAGCTCAGCAAATGCTACAGGAGTAAAGAAGAAACTGTGTAAATTCATATTAGCATTAGTTTTTTATTGTGCTGCGAAGCTCAGCAAATGCTACAAGAGTAAAGAAGAAACTGTGTAAATTCATATTAGCATTAGAGAGATATGAAAGTGGATCATGAGAAAGAGTTATGGTGTTCATTACATCTGTAGCCATATTTACAAAGTAATTGTTTTGGTTCTCAGGTGAATTAGCGATTGTGCTAGACGAAGAAGTCTTATTCCTTAAGTCATTCACAACAGACCATGATTCTTTCGCAACATCTTTCATTTTACTAAATGTCCTTGGCAGCTTTTATAGACTTTTCTGTAAAGTTTCACGTAATCATGGAAGAGGACGCTGTCCGAGTATTTTTTTAGGTGAGAGAATAAACGCATGTTCTTTGCAGATGTGCGTAAGCCTTTAGTTGGACAGGGTTTATGTTGTTTAATTTTGATAGGCCTAGGCGGAGAGGATCTGAACGCCAGAGTAGATAGTTTTTATAAATCTAGAAAATTCGGTATCGACATCATCAGAGAGGACAACCAGTCTTTAGACATAGGTGCTTGAAATGCAGAAAATTTTTGTCCGAAAAAAATACGGCATTATTTGCGCGAGGCAATTTTGCATTTGGATTTAACCGAAAATTCTGTTAATACTGCTTCATGGGCAGAGAAATCCGTGCTAAAGACAGCTTAGTCAACGAATTCTGGATCAATAAATGACACGAGATAGTCTATAGTACTCGAACTAGTTTTAGTTATTCTAGTTGGTGAGTTAATATGCACGATTATACTAAAAGAATCGAAAATGGACCGAAGAGATTCATGAGCAGCACACACTGGGAAAGTCAACATTAAGGTCACCACACAAAATTAATTTGCTTTTTAAAGACAGGGACTCAAGCAAGCTCAGTAATCTTTGACTAAATATACACTGCCGGACAATTTTAGGGGATATGGAAATTTAATGTCTACACGTAAACTCGAATAAAATTAATAATTTTCAACCAATCTTCAAAAATGTTTTTTTTTCTGAGAGGTGTATCCTCCTATTTTAATTAGGCTGCTAGGAAAAATAAAATTTATTAAACAATGCGCTACATACAAGGTAAAATATATTATTTTTTTTTCATTTTTTAAAACCCCTGTATAAAAGATAGCACCACCGAATTAAGTAACCTCTCTGATCATCTAGGGTGGTGGAAGTGTCAGCTATATTTTGTTTTTTGAACTTTGTTTCTATCTCATGTAATAAAGGTTCTATGATTGTTTTTTTAAAACGATGTATTTTCGGAAGTAATTGCACAAGTGCACCAAAATTACCGATAATTTTGCATGACAGCGTGTTGTCTAAAAACTGCATGAGTTCATTTTCATATTTTGGAGAAAGAGCCCGACACCGAAGGTGGAGGGCTCTTTTTGCAAAATATGAAAATGACCGAATGCAGTTTTTCTAAGACAACAACTCGTTATTTTGATGCACGAGTGTAATTCGGGGGAATATTTCCCGAATTAGGACATGGTTTTAAAAAAATACATTTTTATTCTTTTTTTAATACAAAAACGTACATGTAACTGTAAACAAAGTACAGAGATGCAAAAAAAACGATTTTTTTTAAATCCGAAACGAGACATTTTTAATAATACCTATATATTTACTAGACTTTGACGTTATTTATAAATTGTCGCTGTCAAATTTTCAATGGAATTACCATAGATACGTACGATGCAATTATCGCTGTGCTCTTTCGGTTTCTACAGTGCAATTACCGCTGTAATTTTCCGAGAATTGCACTCCTCTAATGGGATTTTTTATACATGAGGGAAATATTCATATTAATGCATAGTATTTTAATAATGAAATAATAATATAGTTATAAATAATTTACTTTTTTTTACTGTAACTAATACAATGACAATACATGACATAAGAAAATCAAACAGAACATCAGTACCGAGTGTGACCATCACGGACTTCCAAGACGGCTTGAATCCTTCGCGGCATGCTCCTCACTAAATTATCAAAAGGTTCTTGCGCTAAGTTATTCCACAAAATTGGTAATACGGCTCTAAGTTGTGCCAGATTTTGAACGGGCGGCTGAAAATGGTCAAGGGCACGCTGTAACATATCCCAGCCGTGCTCTATCGGATTCAAATCAGGAGAAAGAGCAGGTAATCTCAAGTGCCCTACACCATGCCTTTAAATGTTCGCAATCATATCTCGCGTACGATGCGGTGGTGCGTTATCATCAAGAAAAGTAAATTCACCCATTTCTTGTGCTATAGGCGCTATTAATCCATTTATAATATCCCGGGAATAGATTAGTCCATTCATACTACCATTGCAGATATACAACTGAGTACATCGTCCCATTGCAATGCCAGCCCAAACCATAACAGTTCCACCGCGAAATGGATGATTTTCTTGTACATTCCCTAAGTGACGAGCCGTATTTTTATGCCTCCATTCTCGAATTCTTCTTGAGTCGCTGTACAGTCCAAAACGCGACTCGTCTGTAAACAGAACTCCACTCCACTCAGCCTCCCAGTGTTGATGTTCAGTTGCCAACTCCATTCTTCTACGCTTATGCTGGTTAGTTAGTGGCATTCCTCTCATTGGCCTGCAACACACAAGGTTAGCCTCTGCCAAACGTATTCTTACTGTTTTTGCAGTAATATTAACTCCTGCAGCACCTTCCAGTTGTCGCCGTATTGCGACTGAAATAGTGCTCGGATTGCTTCTGGCTGAAAGCGCTATGAAGCGATCTTGAAACCTTGTCGTTTTTCTTTTTCGACCTTGTTCTGAACGTCGTGATTCTGAACCGGTTTCTCAAAATCGTTTTAGCAAACGGCTTATAACGCTTTGTGAAGTATTAAAGTGGACAGCTACATCGGCTTGCCTCATTCCACCATCTATCATACCAATAGCTCGACTAACTTCAATTGGAGTTAAATGTCGGGGCATATCGCAATTCTTTGAAAACACGATAAAGAAAAATAGCCAAATGACAACTGTAAATTTTGTAATGTCACACTATGGTTACAATAATAAATAACAAATAATGAGCACAGCACACTCAGCTTCTAACTAGAACCACAATGCATTAATCTGAAAATGCATGGTTTTAGAAAAACAGTCCTCCAACTTTTATTACATGAGATAGAAACAAAATTCAAAAAACAAAATATAGCTGACACTTCCGCCACCCTAGATGTTCAGAGAGATCACTTAATTCGGTGGTGCTATATTTTATACAGGGGTTTTAAAAAATAGGAAAAAAATAATACTTTATATTTCACCCTGTATGTAGCGCCTTGTTTAATGAATTTTATTTTTCCTAGCACATAATTAAAATAGAAGGATACGCCTTTCAGAGTAAAAACCATTTTTGGAGATTGAGTGAAAATTATTCATTTTATTCGAGTTTAAGTTCAGACATTAAATTTCCATATCCCCTAAAATTGTCCGGCAGTGTATGCATGTCAGTGTCTGGTGTTCTGTAAATACAAACAAGATAGAGGTCATAAGCATTATAATGGATAATGGAAAATTCAAATAATTTCTCACACAATAAATTATCGAACTTAGTCACTGCCGAAAAGTCATCGTTAGTAGACATTATCATAGTACCTCCATGAGATAAATTACTTCTATTAAATCTAGTTACTGTAATATAATTTTTGACAAACACAGGCTCATCAACATTTAACCAATGTTCAGTTATGGCAATGATTTCTGGAAAACTAAGCTTTTCTAATAAAAGAAATAATTCATCTGTGTTGTGTCTTAAGGACTGAATATATTAATAAGAAAAACACTAAGCTTGTCATCATCCAATTTTTCAGAGGGTACTTGAACCTCTGTTCGCGTCAATCTACCTAAAAATTTCCCCCTCTAATCGGAGAGCTAGTAGAAAAATAATTGCTATGCCTTTCCCTAACCTTCTAAAAATATTGAAGTCTCTCTGATGAAAAGAAACACCTGAAGGCAGAGAGATCCGTTTCAACCTTAGCCGAACCAATACCGTAGGCGTCGAGGAAGCGATAATACAACTTACGCAAGGAGTCCACGTCCCTCCGAAGCTAGAGAACATCTTACCACCGATTTACAACAACATTGCTTCTTATGGAGGATTGCTATTGAATTGGATTCGAGGAGTATGCCTGATAATTCCTGTTATATTTTTATTCGAAGTTGTTAGTGTAAGGTCGCTTGGGAAAGGGAAACGGTTTTTATATCAAACAAACCATTTAATATTTAAACACATTAACGTTTTGGTCTATTTCAAAATCTACATAACTAAAAGAAAAAAGTGCGTTTTGGCACATTAACTGTTCTAAGAAACATTAAAGAGCACAGGACTTCAAGAAAGATTATCATTCAGAAAACCAGGAGGATTTTCTTGTTAAGATGTAAATCTGATAAGTTAAAGCCCATATTTCTAAATTTTGAAATTTCTTATTTCAAATTAAATAATGTAGATTTAGAAATCATTTTTAAGCAAGTCTGTCTCAAACAGTCTAAATTTATTAATTACAGATACCTCTTTCTAAATTAATAAATTACAGGCTACATTATCAAATTTAGAGTTCTATTAAAGAAAGAATACCTCTTGACATATTCAATAAACTTTCAAAATTTTCAAGGAATAGTAAAGAAAAATTATTTGAAATCATAAAACACAAACATAAAATAATAAAGTAGAAAACCTTCGTTCTAGACTGCCAAAGAATGGAAATAGAGCGGAATTTCAAGAGAATAACTGGATTGAAGATCTTGCTAATCCAGAAATTCTGTCTACGCTGTATACATTTTTAGCTTAAGTCCTATAATTCTGATACAGCAAAAACTCTTGTAAAATAATTACTATATTTATAACATAGAAATTGAATTTTCCCATTTAACTTACAGTAAAAAGCATGATGTGCGAAATAAAGCTTGCAATATTCTGACGAATTTTAAAAAAAGGTAAAAAGGAAAACCATATTATCTATCTATAAAATTCAATAAAACTAAAAAATTCTAAAGCTAAAAAGTATCAAGGCCGATGAAACTAACAAAACCCTTATATTGGCTTCAGATGAATATAATAATAAAATTAATGAACTTCAAGGTGTTGAAAAACCCATAAACGACTATAACGTGATCTTACGAATACTTACTACAATTAAAATAACCAACTGATCGTCAGGTGGGAAAAAAACATTATACAGGGTGTCCGGATATTCGACCGACAACGCTTGACAGATGATAACCCTTGCAAATTGATGAAAAATGATATAGCCCTTTAGGTGCCTAATTTTCGAGATACAGGGTGTTAAAGTCCAAAAATAAATACGATTTTTTTGCAATAATTCGCAAACTGAAATATATATTTGTTTCAAAATTGGTAAGTGACCTCCTCTTTAAAGGCCTCAGATTTAGACCACTAACACGCTTTTGACTCTTTATACAGTGGCGTGCTACAGGGGGAGGCGTTATTTTAACTCCCTGTAATTGTTACGCCACTAAGTTAATGACGATTCTTTGCCATGTTTTTAATTCCTTATTTATTGTTCTTCAAAAAAGACATACGGTTTAACTATGCTAAACGCAACAGTTTTCGAGTAATTTCTCCTCCAGTAAAAGCTTGTCCCGGTTTTTATTAATTATTACCTACCATGTATATTTTCTAACAAGCGTATTTATGGCGTATTTGCTGTTAAGTTGACACTGACAATACTTGTGTATGTAACACATAACAAATACGCCACAAATACGCTTGTTGGAAAATATACATGGTAGGTAATAATTAATAAAAGCCGGGACAAGCTTTAACTGGAGGTCAAATAACTCGAAAAATGTTGCTTTTAGCATAGTTAGCCCTTATGTCTTTTTTGAAGAACAATAAACAAGGAAATAAAAAATAGCATAGAATCGTCATTAACCCAGTGGCGTAACAAGTACAGGAAATTAAAATACCGCCTCCCCCTGTAGCACGCCACTGGATAATGAGTTAAAAGCGTGTTAGTGGTCAAAATTTAAAGAGGAGGTCACTTACCAATTTTGAAACTAGTATTTTTTTCAATTTGCGAATTATTGCAAAAAAATCGTATCTATTTTTGGGCTTTAACACCCTCTATCTCGAAAATTAGGCACCTAAGGGGTATATGTTCCTATATCATTTTTCATCAATTTGCAAGGGCTATCATCTGTCAAGCGTTGTCGGTCGAATATCCGGACACCCTGCATATCTCCTAGCATTGCTAAGAGCTTGAAAATTCATAATGCACTGCTATATGGTCTCCCAGAACTGCATAAACAAAACATAGCATAGACCAATAGTTTCTTGTATACAATCACCTTTCATTATCAAAATTTCTGAAAAACATACCTTATTACGAAATATTAAAAAATTAATTTTATATCAAAGATCCTTTCCATTTTAAGGAAAAAATTAGAAAAGTAGGAATTGAGGACAAAGGCTATACCTTAATATCTCTGGACGTTGAATGATTGTACATGGTGGCTCGAATTCGAGTCTATCTATGTATGGGGATCTCGAAAACAGTAAGAGATACAGTGTCGGTTAAATTAGGACAAAATTACGCAATTGGGCGCCTAATAAGATGCCGTTGAGGAAGTTTTAAAATTTCGATTATTTCCGGAGATATCCGGAACAAAACCGAAATTTTGAAAATTCGTTTTATTTTTTCCTGGGTTTATTAAAAACGTATTTCAAATTGAACTGGACTTTTCCATTGTCACTTTTTCCGCTCTATCCAATGATGGCATCCAATTTGGGATCTGACGTTTCGTCTTCAAAGCGTCATCATCAATTTTCTTATCTTAAATACGAACTTAATTTTTTGTATCATTTTCCAGATGATAAACGCCAATATCAATATATTAGGGTATTTTTTTTTATTTTTAAATTTATTTTTCTTATTTTTTTTTTGGAATTATTTATTATGCTTTGACGTGATTTTGAAGAGTTTAAGTTAATTAACCTTAATTAAAGTTCATAT
>MU184970.1:99957-126540 GCA_016904865.1 Pissodes strobi | reverse complement strand
GCATCTCTTATTCCACACCAGTCCCTTATATTTCGAAGCCAAGAATGTTGCCGTCCCGGTCCTCTTCGACCCTCTATCTTACCTTGCAAAATCAACTTTGGGATTGAGTACCTTTCACCCCTCAGGATATGTCCGAGATAAGACATTTTTCGTTCCTTTACGATGTCAAGGAGCTCTCTCTGTACACCGGCCATTCTCAACACTTCCACGTTGTTTGTGTGTGCGGTCCAGGGAATACGTAGAAACCTACGCAGAGCCCACATCTCAAAAGCTTCTATGCGATTTAATATTCTGACCTTCAGAGACCACGTCTCTGCCCCATACAACATGATAGGCCACACGTAGCACTTAATTACCCGAAGCCGGAGGGTCAGTGGAAGAGGGCGCACGAGGAAAAAGAAACGTGGTCTTTGCATGTCCAATCCGTATTTTCACCTCTTCGTCGCATTAAGGTTGGCACTCAGATATACAAAACGTTTCACCTGTTCTACATCCTGCTTGTCAATCCTAATTATTATATCCACATGTCTGCGAGTTATTGCCCTGACTTTCGTTTTGCTGGTGTTGATTTTTAGCCCGAACTGTTTGCCCATTTGGTTAACTCTGTCTACAACATATTGAAGGTCCTCAGGAGAGTTCGGCAATATAGCAGTATCGTCCGCATATCTAATATTATCAGTCGAAATTCCATTGCTCTTGATTCCTCTATTCTCCTCTTCCAGAGCTAATTCAAAAATCTTTTCTACATAGATATTGAACAGGATTGGTGACAAGATGCATCCCTGGCGGACTCCCCTGGATATATTGAATGTCTCTGTAGTTAATTCATTATTAATTTTCACCTCTGCAATCTGTTGCCAGTATAGCTGTTGGATTATTCTGATATCTTTATAGTCTATATATACCAGTCTCATGTAGCCTAGAAGGTCGTGTTTAATACTATCAAAGGCCTTCTGTTAGTCTATAGGACACACATTATCTTAATACAAAGTGAGATAATACTTTATTGAATTGCCAGCATATTTATATACAAATTTATTTACATAGCGCAGGATGTATAAACTTACCTAATACTCTGGTGAATGAAAATCCCACAAATGAGTTCCGTCACTAATCGATGAAAACACTTTTGATATTAGTTTCTTTACTTTTACTAGATAGCGATATGTTTAACACGAACACCGGTAACGAATTACGACTTTACATTATGCAGATATTTAGAGTGATATAGGTCATAAAACTAGTGTAGTGAAGAAATTAGCCTAAATTGATATTAATAACTTAATTTTGAAGGCAATAATAGAGAGAATATTTCACCAGTAAATGGACGCAATTTTTACATTTGTTTATTTGGGGACACGCGGTTTTAAGGAAATACCTAAGAAATGTTGTAATATGTTTCGCCAGTTTGGATACAGAAGTCACTTCAAATGTAATAGCTATTTTCGTAATAAGTGCGGAAAGTAACTCTTTTGCCCGAGTGCATTGCCTACTTAAAGATTTGTTTAATAGGCAATTTTATTTAACATGAACATTATATACATTTTACGACTGTGGTATTTGATTCATCTAGTTCTTGCTAGAAGTTTGAATGAATATGCATATTTCCTTTCACTTTGAAACAAGTCATCCAAACCAGAATCGGCAAGTAGGTATGGTGGCTGAAGATCTTCTATAACAATGTCCAGTTAAATTGAGTTTAATTATTTGGGTAAAAAATCCAGCAACGACTCCTTCCGTTGAAGCTAGCGTTCAAAATTTCGGCAGCGGCGCCGTATTTGTTATCCCTGACTAACATCCTTGGGTGTGTTACCATTTACACTAGCCCTTGCTAACTTGACACCTTTAGTGAAGCTCTGGGACGCTTCACTAAAGGTCCTAAGAAAGCAACGGCTAGTGTAAAGCGCGACACACCCAAGGATGTTGATCAGGGATACAGTAGTGGTGCGAAGGCCATTGATTCTCAGAGCTCCCTTACAGGTGCACAAAAGTAAGGTAGCATCCAGGTCCTCTGATTCTGGAATTCGGGCAATCATCCTCTCGCGTTGGTCAGAGTAAGAGAGTGTACTTTGGGAGAGGCGTGCTAAACCAGGAGGACATAAAGATTCAGCCGAGGATGCTGTGCATCTTCGCTGGGGAAGCTAGTTTGCCTAGCTGAATTGGTGTGTGAGGACATGTAAGAGCTAAGGGATCTCTCGCTTGCATTTTAAATACCTTCACTGATTAGGGTAAAAATGGTTTCTCATTTCACGGGGCTTTCGAATTAAGCTGCTTGTACCCCAGGTGGTAAAACTATTTTGACTCACATCTGGGAAGAAGGCAAGATGTATCAGATCCGGAGATCAAGCAGACTATTCGGTAGCACTCCGGTGGCTAATTCCTCCATCGAAGTGAACTGTATTCAAATAGTTCGTTCTACTGGCATATTGTATTATATCCCCTCCTACGTCAAGTTTACTTGAATTTTCTTAAGGTTTCTGATAAAACTTTAGTATGCATCTCAGGTTAGAAAATCGTTTTTCATCAAACCCAAATTGTTTGGAGCTAACCTTCACTTCGATCTTTGACTTGTCTATGTAATAGAAAAATCATATGTAACGCCTCCCGATCGTCACTCCAAAACGTCGATAGATGACATATCCACACTGAAATCTTTACTGTAGATGGTTCACGAAACATATCCCAGGGATTTGTCTTTTAGAAAATAACAATCTACCTAGGTATTCAATTTTTTTTAAATAGAAATTCGACCAATTACATAAACTTAGTATCTTGTGCCTTAAATTTTTATGTCGGACAGGCCCTAAAAAGTTTGGAATAATGAACTGAAAACTGACTATAATAATTATAATAATATTTTATAATTATAAACTGTACATCGACGTCAGTACAATAGTGCAGTTGTCCTTGTAGGTGTTAAATAAAAATAACCATACTTACTTCATTTTCAAACTGGAATAAGTCCAGATTATCCAATAGCAAAACAATGATCGCCACAGTTGGCAGAACTGTCAATTGGTTTCTGGAATTAAAATATTACTTAAGGTCATTTTCACTGTATCTCAAAATGGTTCCTTAACCACCGTTGTCTTAATTGTCTAGCGCAGCTGCTTCAAGTTTTAAACTACAGGTCGAACCGACCAGGACCAATATTCTTGAAAGCAAGAGAAGGGAGCGGTCCCTGAGAGCTCCCGGGGAGTGTTCCCTCATTTAAGCTCCCCAATATTCTTGAAATACTGTACGCACCGTGAGTGTCAGGGAGGGAGCATCATCGGGGACCAGCACTGCCAGTTTGTTCGACCAATGAAATTGCAGAAAATTTTGACGGACTTCACACACATAACCTAATTTTTTGTTTAGTTAATAAAATTTAAATTTAGTTTGTTTTTTTTTTGGAAAGTACAATGTTTTCTACAGAAAATATGGAATTTAAATCCAAACAATTGACTTCTAAACATAAAGAAGCAGAGGCAGAGGTTCATGTCATGACCGAGATCCTTATCCACCCTTAATAATTGCACAAATTTTCTATTAGATAATTGAAATGCATTTGTTAGAGGCAAATGTATCTCCCAATAGCCAATTCTACCATCGCTTCCTCAACATCCTCATTAATGATGTAATTCCACAGCATTGCATTAAAATTTTCCATATTTATTTTAGATGTAAATAAATGTTTGAACTCACTTTACTTAAAACTTAAAACAAACAAACAGAACAACCCAATTTAGGTTAGGTTTCCTATTTCTCTCAGTCTCCAGGAAGAGAACTTCAAGTTCTCTTGGGAGTAGTTCCCTCCCCTAATATTTTTTCAAGAATAGGGTGTTCTATATTTTTAAGAGAACCACGCCCACTTCGCTCACAATGTTCTGCTCCCTGAAATTCAAGAATAGAGGTCCAGGGGTGTCCAAAAAACCTTCGGGACTCCCCCGACCCCCGAAAAACTTGTGATTTGGGCCGACCACGTCCCACAGACTCATGACTCACATTTCTTACAAATTGATAAATAAAATGCAAACAATCTGATCAGATATGATACATCAATCAATAATTAAGTTTAGAATTTTGAATTTTAGGTAGAATTCAAAATTGTAATAAATTTATAGGCTGTTCCATTTAAAATAGAACGGTTGAGTTAGATAAGAGCATTTAAAAAAAAATTAAACGATTGCCTATAGTCTACTTTGACCACAACCAAAATTTCAAAGAAGTATCTCTTTTCGGTCCTTCTGTTTTTGGCAATTCCGGTTGTCAAAACAAAATGACGTATGTTTGAGATACAACTGCTACCTACTGAAAATATCCAGTAGAAACCGAGCTTCGATATGTTTTTTTCATTTCCGAGATATTTAAGACGAAAATGGGTCAAAAAATGGTATATGGAACAAAGAAAATAATTTGAATTCCGTAATTTCTATCTACTTTCTGCTGTAAACAAACACCAAAGAGAACTCAATCTTAATACCTTGATTAAATATTTCCTGACGCACTATCTATGTTCAGCAGTTAATATTACCTAGTTCGATATTGCAGGCAATTTCGTCCTCTATACCTACTAATAATAATTCCTTGCCCCAATAATGCCCTCTAATAAAATCTCCGTTCACACATCATTGCAATTAATCTATCAAGCGGTTAAGAAAACGTATAGGCATTTTGAGCAGGTCTTTGGGGGATTCACCGACAGCAGGCGTGTTACGGACCTCATATTGGGGCTAATAACAGTTAACCCTAACCAGAACTTTTGAGTCGTCAAGTGTTATTTCATTATGAAACCTCAAAAGGATAGTAAAGGATATTTACCAGTAATTTTGATCTGCCACAGTGCTACTCACTACAATTATAATTAAACGACTAAATTTTGAAACCAGTCGTGACCTCTATACAGCGCTAACGTATTTAAAGTTCGAAACAGCACAGTAGTATAGATGCAGGAACGTTCCCTCCGACTAGTCAGGATAAAGCATACGAAAAATTAAAGGTCGTTACGTAAAAATTAGTCGATAGCGAACGACTACAGACGCTTCTGATTTCTATGCAGTTGAAATTGACCAAAATCAATAATGAAAGCCACCACACTTATACTGGGTCTTTATTGGAGAGAGCGTTCCTTGGGCCAGATTGTCTACAAGCATACTCAATTGCGAGGATTGCCTTTCACCATTTTAGCGGTAGATGTCACTAGGTATAGGATCTGTTCTATTAATTTTGGGTATTTTACACAGCCTTTTCCTATTTTTCTTTTACCTATTTTACCAGAGCAATCGATCAGCAGGTAATTTCTTGATATTCGTTTATACTAGACCATTTTGCGGTTTTTGCACCATAAATCACCTACGCTAAGCTTAAATAACCGTAGTTATTCTCAAAGTCTAAAATTAATAAAGTAATAAAAAATATCAGATCAAAATACCAGCACACCAAAATGATGACTTGTGGTGACCTCTATCTTATCTTATGCAGTTTGAATGAATGATGAGAGCCTTTTTAAGATCCTTTACACAAGTAGAGCACTATGTAATTAACGACCTCTCCTATTGGTCGATCCATCTCGTATTAAAATATGTCTTCGTGATGCAATTATTTTGCCGCAAGAGCTCTCGTGGTCGAGAGATTTAGATGGTTGGGTCTCACCTGGACCGCCTGGGTTCAAACCCCGTTGCTTTTTTTTAAATTTTTTTTTATTTCTGAACAGTTTTTTTCTTGGTTTTGGGTATGTCTTGGGTTAGCACTTGGTTAGTTTCCTTTTCTTGAGCCCCCGTAGCGAGCGGAGGGCCACGCGGAACGACCAACAGGAGAGGCCGATTTTTAAAAACCTAGTGCTCTATTCGTGTAAAGGATCTTAAAACGCTGATGAGATAGCTAACTGCCTGTAAAAAGCAGTGATTGGACTACTGAGCGGTAGATGTCGCAACCAGTTCTACTACATTAGAGTGCCTTTATACAAAAAGCCACTGTAGGTATACTACAACTACATTACAGTGGCTCTTGTATAGAGTCACTGTATACTACATATATTATTTTTACCTATAGAGAACGCATCAAACGTATCATTATTGACGGTGCTTTACCAGCATGAAGGCTTAGATTAGAATAGACACAACCCATTCAGACAGCGGTCTGTTTTGAACTTTCTACCCTGCGACGCGGCCTTGGCAGTATGTGGGCAATAATTAAGTGTTAATTAAATTGTTTATACATTATTTGTTGTAGGGGAAAGTCGGGTAGCACCGGACAGCGGGTATTATCGGACACGTGTCTTTTCGGTTATACTTATCTTTGCCACTCCCATAAGATGTGCGAACGAACAATACTGACGTACCCAAACCCAATAACCAATAACATATCTTCAGTAGTTGACGGGTATAGAAGTCTAGTTCAGTTTGTTGATATTTTGCTCCTACACGTGGAGAGAGTGGAAAGTTTGGCTGGCTGTTTTTCCGGATTGGTAAGTGTTTTAGTGTTGCCTATTTCACTATGCATTTATTGGTCATTAGTAAGCATGCAAATGTGACAATAGAGCGGGCAAACTAATCGAATGCTGTTTTATAAAAAAAAGTTTTGCAACGTGCACGTCAGGTATCATCGGACACATACTTGTCGGGTATTATCGGACGGGAGATGCATTGCAATATTTTGTTTCAAGACCTACAAAATGCCCAAGTTTGTGAACAAAAATATTCTTGGCCAATGGAACGAAGGGCATATGAGGAGAGCCGTTGAAAAAGTGCGTCAAAATGATTTTTCAATCAGAGAAGCAACACTTAGGTACGGTGTTCCAAAAAGTACGCTTGCTGACAAAGTAAATCACCTAAAAAATTAAGAGGAAACACAATTGAAACCGGTTCTTGGACGCTATCATACTACGTTTTCTCGTTATTATGAACAGCAACTGGTGGGTCACATACGGGATTTGGACTGAGATTTGCAAAAACATAACTTTCGGTCTACAAAAATCTATAACGCTGACGAAACCGGTGTGTCTACGGTTAATGAATGTCGGCAGAAGGTAGTGTCAATAAAGAGAAAAAACAGATGGGTAAAATGACTTCTAGGGAAACGGAACGTTTCGTTGTGTATCAATCCAGCAGGAGATCAGTTTATACCCCCTTTATTTGTTTTCCCGAGGAAAAAGGTAATCGACCGTCTAAAAAGTGGAGCCCCCGAGAATGCAATGTTTTCTGCTCAAGACAACGGCTGGATGAACCGCACGTTCTTCCTAAAGTGGGTTCAAGAATTTGTAAAATATACCCGCCTATCTCAAGATGAACCCGTCCTCCTGATAGTTGATGGCCATTGCAGTCACAAGGAGCTGGACGTCATCAGATTTGCCCGTGCGAACAACGTTCACATGTGAAGCTACACAAGCTACAACCCTTAGATACAACTGTGATGAAGCCATTTAAAGATGCGTATAATGAGGCAGCCTCTCGATGGATGAGGCAGAACTCTGTCATGAGGATAATTGATTATGAAATAGCAGGACTCGTAAACGAAGCCTTTATTAAAATTTGTAGGATCGATCTAGCCAAAAATGGCTTTACTTGTACTGAAATTTTCCCCTTTAATCGAAAAATATTTACAGACTTGGATTTTCTAGCATCGGATGGTCTACTTCGACTTCGCAAATCGATTTGGCACCGTCTACTGCTACAAGTGACGATAATGACAACACCTGAGCGAATCCAGGATGTTCTGGACAACAACTCCCACCAAAGAAACTCCGAACACACCTTTCACTTCTAAAATAGTCTGCTTGCCATCAACTTCCAGAAGTAACGATTATGACAAAATCCAAGCGAATCCGAAATATCCGGCACAAAAAATCCACCAAAGAAACTCCGAACACACCTTCAACTTCTAAGATAGTCTGCCTACCATCAACTTCCCGAAATCATGAAAAATGTATAAATGTTCTCAAAGAAATATCACTAGCGCTCAATGCTGCCGAACGTAGAATGATCACTAGAAAAAGACGGGCACAAAAAAGCGAAGTGCTCACATCTACGCCATTTAAGAACGAACTGGAGGAAAAAGATAAAAAGAAAGTTGAAGAGGTAAGGAAAAATATTGGCAGCAAAACGATAGCTTAGTCAGGAAACCTACAATAGAGAAGAGAAAGGAAAAAGAAAAAGAAGCACCGACATTGGCTAAAGAGAGAAATAAAGAGTCTATAGAAGAAACTTATTGCGCAATTTGTCACGAAACTTTTGAAGAACATTGGATCCAGTGTTGCCAGTGCAAGAGTTGGGTCCACGAAGCATGTTCAGATGCAGAAATGTGATAACTGTTAAGATTTTTTTATGTGTCCGATAATACCCTCCATTTATATAGAACTTCAAATTGTTCAGTTTTTTTTGTTGGAAGAATTTATTGCTTATTTTGTGAGGTACATTTTTGTTGATTTTTATATGTTTATGTAGTAATGTATCAAGTGTTATTCAGTTATAAAAATTACTAATAGAGGTATTTTTTGTCGTTATATGTTTTTTTTGCTAAGGTGTCCGGCGCTACCCGACTCTCCCCTAATTTTGATTTGGCAGAGGCTGAAATTTGTTATTGGGAGTGTGTATTATCATACCTGGATGAAACATCTAAGCGGTTTTCTTAAACGGGCTGTATTAAGGGTAAGGGAGGGCGAGAATTTAACAGAGTGCTGTTAACTTCACGCATGGCCCTCCAGCTTGCTTCGCTCGCTCCGCGACGCCACCAAACAAAACTAACCCAAACTAACCCAAATTTAAAAAAGAAAAAATCATAGCCCTAAAAAGAATCAAAAATTTCAATAGCCCAAAGGAAGGTATCCATGAGCTTTAGATCTGGGGGTTCGCGGGCCAGTTGATTGTTCCATGTCTACATCCACACTTGATAATTATAATGAAGACAGTTTCTTACTGACATAATATTATGGGGCGGTACTTCGTTTTATTGCCCAATTATATTTTGCCGAGTTTTAAGTGATATTTCATCGATCTTAGATCATTTAAGGTGTCACGGATAAAAACAAGACCTAAGACATTTTTCCACAAAATGCTATTTTTCCATTTGATATGACAGCTTGTCAAAATCTGTGGGAGAACATTTTTAGTTAAAAGCTAACCACAAAATGAGGACCTGAATATTGATGGTTTACGTGGGGGGGCGGGGGAGGAGGGGGTGAGTCCCATTCTTAAAAATGGAACGGGTAGGTTTCTTTAGTTATAATTTTCGTAAAATAGAAAAATAGCTGCGAGAAAAACATTTTCACTCACTTTACTGATCAGTTTAGTAAATGCTCGAAATGACCGCCATATCCTCTATGCAATATTATATATTTTGTTCAATGCGTTGTATTACGTTACGTACGGTTGGGTGTGGTATTCATGAATTATATGATTTTGTAGATCCAATGAATCAGGCTGGGACCTGGGTAGCATGAATTTTGAGACCTCAGACCCTCAGAACCCATAGACAAAAGTCTATTGAGGTTAAGTCAAGTGACCTTGGTGGCTCACTGTACTCACTCACTATAATCCCTTCCCTCAATGCAATTTTGGGGAAAGTTTTCATATAAGAATTTACACACCGGTTGGATGAAATCAGGAGGTGCACCGCCTTGATGAAAAATTATTATTTATACGATGGCTGGATGAACAGCATTTTCCAACAATTCTGGATACATTTGGCCATCAAAATTTTTGAGTAAAAAAAGAGGTCGTAAATATTTGCCCGCCATGTCAAACAAATGGTTTGGATTATTGTTAGTAGTTTCGCAGATCAGCGATCGAAATCATCATCATTCTGTTTTTGAACTATTCGTACGTTAAAAGGATGAAACTCATTTTGCTTTAGAAATCTCTGCACTGTTTCTACGTTACACACCAGGTACTTCGGACAATGTCTTAGTACTAAGTATGTGATTCATGGCTACATGACCTAAAATCGCAACTTCACCCCCATTATCCCTTTCAGACACCCTCTTTTAATTTCCATCTGATCCAGTATCGTCAAATTTGGTAGCAAGTTGTAATACATGAACTCCCAACACATTTTTTTAGGTGTATAGTTGTTCGTTCGCGCATTGCTGTTATTTCCATAAAAAATTTGTTTTAGTAAAAATTACCAATCGATTTGACACAAATCTGACCTTCTTAAAAACCCACGTGGATCTGATTAAATTGTACACAGGTTTACCTTTTTCAATAAACACAACAAAAATTAGATGAATCGTTGCTTAAGTGCCAATCTGATATGATCACAGTTGATGTTTAAGTAAACACTTTTGACACAATTGACTTTTATTTCGTTAGGCATAAATATTGAGGCAAAATTTTAGGACCATAAAGTACTCGAGATTTTCAGAAAGAAGTATCGCAATATCCTTCTCCCTTATTCGAATTTCGGAGGTTGTCTTTCTTCCCTCTAGAGGTTTCAAATTACGCAGTCAAAAAACGTGAAACATACTTCCCTCTACGATCAAAAATAAATGTCACCTAGCGTTTTTCACATTCTTTACTTTAAATACTGAAAATCGAATTGCAATATTTTCGTCAGGCCACCCTGTATACCATGCTAATTATACCTGCTTTTTAGACGACGTTGTTTTTGAACTACCCGTAGACATAAGTCATGAATGTGCTTGGTTGGCGTTTAATGAAAATGGTTTTATAAATCAAAAATTACTCCTGGGGGAGGTGTTCAAATAGATTTCCATCTCCATCTTCTCTGACACAAAATCTAGCTTTACGGTGAATGTGGTGACATGCCCGAAGAATCAGGAAACGATTTATTCTTACTTCATTTCCAGCTTGAATAATTCGTTGAATCAGATCCTCACGGGTGTTCGTTCACCTCTCTTGAATATACTATATTGCATATATGGCCCCAAAGATAATAATCGAGCGGATTTAAGTCCGGCGATCTCGGTGGTCAGGATACTGGGCCACCTCTGCCTATCCACCTTTCGGGATAATTCTCATCCAGCCAGTTACGAACAGGCCGTCCAAAATGAACAGGGGCGCCGTCACCGTCGTGTTAGAAATACATTCCCAACCTGGACCTCAAGAGTACTTCGTCCTGTAATAGTCCTGCTAACTGATTTTGAAGAAAGTCCAAATATCCTCACTGTTTAAATTATTTGGCATTTCAATTAGACCAATCAAAAGATTTCTAATTATTTCCGCCCACGAATTGACGAAGAACAAATATTGACAGTTAGTTCTTCGCACTGCTCTCGGATTTTCATCGTTCCAAAAGTGGGTGTTATGGATATTAAACACTTTATTACTAGTAAATGTTGCCTCATCAGACCACAAAATTTTTAATAACAATGGTTATGATATGGGGGAAGACATTACATCTGAGTCATTCTTCCCAGCTAAAATAAATATTCGATATAATTATGGATAGTAATATGGTCCAATAAATTGCATATTGCATTACAATTGATTTAGGAATGTTGACGCTTCTAGCCAATGGTCTGAGTCCGACTTCTATTTGTTTAAGTGCATTTTCCAAATCATAATCCTCACTATGTCGTCCTTGCCCACGCCATTCTCGCAATAATTTGCGCCCAGGTAAAATGGCAAGTCCTATCAAGATGAAACAGGGGTATCTTTTTTACGTAGAAAGCTCTGAAATTGTATAAGTTTAAAGAAAAAAAAACGACTCGTTGTAACCCCCCCCCCCCCCCCCCCCCCTATGATTAAAACTTTGAAATTCTGAATTCATAATGTGATCTGGCATCAAAAGCTTATGCACCTAATTTGAAAATTTTATTATGAACGGTTTCGAAAATGTTTAGGAAAAACCGTCTTCAGGATGCCCCACTCGAAGGGGCATAGCTCCCTTAGCAATGATTTCGGACTGAGGTTTATATGAAAAAAATCTATTATTTTTATCTGTAGAATACGTTGGTAAAATGTTGCCTCTTAATTTCGGGACACCTAGTATAAGTAGCGCCTCTTTTGAATTAAGTTCATAAACTAGAAGTTATTCGTAACAGTATATAGCAATTAGCAATGCATTTTAAATACATACATTCTAACTGTATTCAATTTGGTTTAAAGAGCAGGTCCTAAAAATATGAGGTCTACCAGAATATCATTTCTTCATAGCTCCAATTTCATCATTCGGACAATGCCATCAAAATTCGTCATGATCAACAAGGAGAATATATTTACAATTGCCCCGATAATGACGTCTTTGTATACAAACAGACATCCACTTTTCTGTCAACCGAACAAAAGGCTTTTCAAATTTGGGAGTTTCATACGTGATACCTATATTTTCTGAAACATCGGCTGAAAGGTGGCGGATAATGAGTTTGGACGAATAGAGATAGAATTTAATATATTATTCAGCTAAGAATGGTGGTAATCTCGATCCACAGAAATGAAGCAAAACGTTCCAAAGTTGATTGAACTACTTCTCAATTAAAGGTTCAGCTTACACTTTTACTTTCAAGTAAAATAAATATAAAACGTATGCAAATATTTAGCGCAATAATCAATACTTAGGTTTTGTAGGAGACATCCGGCCTTTTGAAATTCGCAATGTAGTTTTTGAATAATATAGACGTTGTGTGTTCTATCTCATTCTCTCGCAGGCTACATCATATAGATCTCTTTTTATTGTTGCTTTTTCATTACATCGAGTCTCAAGTCAAACCTCAGCTAAAAAAGTTTTCACTTCAAAAAAATCAAACGTTCCTAACTATCCGTATTAGAACGTTAGTAAGTCACTACCATACCAGGAAATACTTTTGCAATGCCCCAGTTGCTCCAGGAATTTCTGGTCGGTAGCGAAGGCAGTAAGTAATAACTTTACAAAAACGTCTCTCCCACCTTTGACACACGAACGCGGCATCACGACGATTACAGCGAAAGAAAAAGCAAACATGCTCGCCAAAATGTTTTTATCTTACTCTACCTTAAACGTCCCCCAAGACAAGGCCCTCCCCGTCATATCCAATATCGACACCACCATGGCAATAGTTAAGGTTCATCACCGTGATATTTGCAAAATCCTCAAAGAGCTAGATACGCAAAAGGCCTCAGGACCGGATGGAATACCTGCCATGCTAAAGAACTGCACCAACGAACTCACATCCATTTTTTTCAGACTGTTTTCTCTTTCTTACCAAAAGGGGATTTACCCATCTCCTTGGAAAGTCGCTCGAGCGCAACCTGTTCCAAAAAAGGCAAGAAAACGCCCTCAAACTATCATCCAATTGCCTTGCTTCCAGTATTCTCCAAACTCATGGGACGTGTAGTCATTCAGCAACTACTCAAGTACTTGGCGGCCAACAAAATAATTAGCAGCAACCAATGCGGCTTGCGCAAACAGAGGTCGACAGGAGGTATATTGGCCTATGTCACTTATATATGGCGTAGGGCAATTGAGAACTATGGAAATCTCAAGCTATTGTGTTGGATATTTCGAAGGCATTCGAGAGAGTTTGGCATGACGGATTGCTCAACAAACTGCCATCCTTCGGACTGCCAGCACCTCTCTGCAGCTGGCTTGTAAGTTTCCTTATCCTTCCTATCGCAAGAAGAGGTTTTTGAGTGTTCGGCAGTGTTGTGTGAATTTTCAAACCGTAAGTGTATTGTTGTGAAACTAGGCAAATCCATGGATTTTTAGACAAATTGTCTGAACTGTTGGATATTTTCCATGCATCTGATTGTATTTATTTTATAGCAGGGGATTTTAATATCCATTTGGAAAAGACAAATGAGTCTTCAACAATCGTATATTATTTTATATGGAGGAAAAGTGATACTTTTCATGGCGCGCTCGTGTTTAACAGCCGAACGGAGTGACGCTAGTAATAGAGAGCAAGCCATGAAAAGTAACTTTTCCTCCAAATAAAATATGCTGTTTTTTCTTCAAGTGTCGACAAATTAATGCAAAAACATCTCTTTTTAATAGTAATAATATCTAATTATTATTAAAGATAAGTGGGTTCGCAAGGCGGCTTAGACCGGTGTCGGTGAATAGGCACAGGTTGTTGCTATAGTAATGTAACATAAAGCTGTCAGTGGACACTGTCAACAATAATTATTTTTTTAAGATTACGTCTCCGATTGCGTTTTAATTCCGTATTGATAAACAGTTATTGAGTAAGTTCGATTAAATAATAACCAATTTGTTCCTAAATTAGTGATTTTTAGAAATGCAGTCACAAATTGAGTGATAAATACAAATTGTAGTTTAATAAATCTTGAGTTGTTGACGCTTATTTTGTTCTGTGTTTGTATTGTATCTATGTTGCTATGACAACACTTTTACCTCCGCCGGCGGAAAAGTGAAAAGTAAAGCTCCGGCGGAGGAAAAACGAAACTTCACGGCCGCCTACACAGTCGAGTAATGACGGATTTACTGACGTTTGAAGAAAAAAGAATTTTTTGATGTATTATGTAGTTTTAATGCTTTTATAACCATAGACGACTATACCAGAATAACAGAAACCTGTAAATCAAAATTAGATAATATCATTACAAACTTCCCTGGACTGTAGGGGGGAAATATCTTAAAAACAGGCATTTCAGATCACACAGGTCAAATTTTATCATGTGATATAAATTTACTTAACTTGAAATCAAAGGGTAAGGTCACTGGATGGGTGTATGGGGAGTTTGAGACAGCTGAATTCTGCTCTTTACTGGAGCAAGACGATTGGGCTGCTGTAAAATCTAAGAAACACATTGATTTAGCTTTTCAGTCTTTCTTAAATATTTTTTTTGGGACATTTTAATGGCTGCTTTCCAAAGAAAGCTGTTCAGAATAGGTCCTTAAAGCATAAGTTATATAATGACCAGGAAATATACCAGATGAAGAAACAAGTGGTCCTTTTTCAAACTCTCTCAAATAACAATTCTGCATACACACCATTGTTTAATGAGGCCAGGAAAGTTTATAATGAAAAGCTTGAAAAAGCTAAAACAAGTCACTTTAGTGGTAAGATTGATAGATCTGATAACAAGGGCAAAGCGATGTGGCAGGCTGTCAAAGAAATCACTGGGCCTTCAAGGAATGCAGTCTCTTGTTCTTATGTTGCAGCGGATGCAAATAACTTTAATCATGCCTTTTCAAACTTTGCCAAAGACTTAATTTCTCTACAGCAAGTCATAGGTAAGAGCTCGGGCTTTACTGAGTCTATACCATTCCATAATCAATCCTTGTATCTTGTGCCTACTTCTAGTGAGGAAATAATTAAAATTATAAGCTCCATGAAAAGTGGGCATAGTACGGGAATTGATGAAATACCACCATCAATATTAAAAAAGTCAGCGCCCTGCATAGCTGAGCCGTTGGCTTATCTTATAAACATGTCTTTCGAGACTGGCATTTTTTCAGGGGATTTAAAAGTTGCAGTGGTCAAACCTTTATTTAAAAACGAAGATAGAGACGACTATTCAAATTACAGGCCAATTAATCTGCTCACATCCTTTTCAAACATTTTTGAGATGGCTATGAAGGAACGTCTAACAAGCTTTTTTTACTCTTTTAACTTATTTTCTAAATTTCAGCATGCCTATTTAAGAAAAAAATCGACCAGTTCAGCACTTTTCCATTTTACAAATAAAGTTCTGGATGCCATTGAAAAATCAACCTGTCTTGTGGGCTCTTCATAGACCTGAGCAAGGCCTTTGACTGCATTGACCATCAAATCATGTTAGAAAAGTTAACAAAATATGGCATACGTGGCATAGTACTAACATGGTTTGCCTCCTACCTTTCTGATAGGAGCCAGCTAGTGGAACTTCAGACACATGCAGGTCCTGTGCGGTCGGAGGTTCTTGGTCTGACAGTTGGAGAACCGCAGGGCAGTATTCTGGGACCCTTGCTTTTTGTCATATACATTAATGGCATTGCTAGTATTCTTTTGGATCACAATAATGAATTCATTCTAAATTTTGCTGACGACACTAACTTTCTGATATATGGCAAAACAATTAATAATATCATCGACAAAAGCAGACTAATTTTAAGCCGTACTAAGGATTATTTTGCTGAAAATAAACTAATCTTAAACCATGAAAAAACTGCCTGTATGTTTTTCTCAATTAATGCTAGGTTCTCTCACCCAGAGAACTTTGAATTTAATAAACAAATAATATCATACACTTCAACAGTAAGATTCCTAGGTATAGACCTATCTAGTTCTATGGATTGGTCTATACACATAAATATTTTATGCAGCCAATTAGCTCCTGTCTGTTATGCAATAAGAGTCCTGTCAAGAAACATTACAAAAGAGGCCCTGCTTGCTGTTTACTATGGTAATTTCTGGTCACTTGTAAAATATGGTATTGAAATTTGGGGGGCTCGAGTAGTCTGGAAAGTGTTTTTTATGGCAGAAAAAAATCATAAGAATAATTTTTGGAATGAATTATCGCCAGTCTTGTAGAGGCATGTTTGAGCGGAACAACATGTTGACTGTGTATGGCCTGTATATTTTTGAATGTGTTAAATTAATATCAAGAATTCCTCATGATTTTTCAAAATACGAAAGAGGTCATCTGTTAAATACACGTAGGCTGGAGACTTTTGACTACCCTAGGCATACAACAACAGTATTCGAAAAGAATACAATATATAGGTGCCTTAAGTCTTTCAACAATCTCCCAGATAGTCTCAGATTGCTTAAGGGCGATCAAAAGTCTTTTGTCAAAAATGTCAAAAAGTTTTTATGTGATTTAGAGCCATATAGTTTGAATGAATTTTTTGACCGCAACTAGTTGGTTTTGTTTTGTTTGACGTTTACTTCTGACTCATGTTCATAAATGTATTGAGTGCTTTTAAATTTGTGATTTCTTCTTGTAATATAACTTTTTCTAGTTTTAGTTTGTACTGTTTAGACCTGTTTCTCAGATTTTTTTGTATAGCTATTAATCTTGGGAAATAAATGCTATTTTCATTTGATTTAAGAAGCGATCGCTACATGTTGCAGTTGATGGACACATCTCAGACCCATTCACCATTAAAGTGGGAGTGCCTCAGGGCGCAATACTTTCACCAACTGTGTTTTTCATTTATATTAATGACCTCCTGATCGAAAGCAATAATCCTGTTTATAGTTTTGCAGATGACAGTACCCTTGTCTCCCAATTTAGATTAGAAAAACTTTTTTCTTCAAACGTCAGTAAAGCCGTCATTACTCGACTGTGTAGGCGGCAGTGAAGTTTCGTTTTTCCTCCGCCGGAGCTTTACTTTTCACTTTTCCGCCGGCGGAGGTAAAAGTGTTATCATAGCAACATAGATACAATACAAACAAACATCAAAATAAGCGTCAACAACTCAAGACTTATTAAACTAAAATTTGCATCACTCAATGTCTGACTGCATTTCTAAAAAACACTAATTTAGGAACAAATTGGTTATTATTTAATCGAACTTACTCAATAACTGCTTATCAATACGGAATTAAAACGCAATCGAACACGCAATTTTAAAAATATAATGATTGTTGACAGTGTCCACTGACAGCTTTATGTTACATTACTATAGCAACAACCTGAGCCTATTCACCGACACCGCACCGGTCTAAGCCGCCTTGCGAACCCACTTATCTTTAATAATAATTATTATTACTATTAAAAAGAGACTTTTTTGCATTAATTTGTCGACATTTGAAGAAAAAACAGCATATTTTATTTGGAGGAAAAGTTACTTTTCATGGCTTGCTCTCTATTTCCAGCCTCACTCTGTTCGGCTGTTAAACACGAGCGCGCCATGAAAAGTATTACTTTTCCTCCATATAAAATAATATACTATTACCAGCGACTGACACTTATCACCGCAGACAGGAGCAAATTACAACAATTAATCAAGATCTGGAGAATTCAAGCTTTCTCCAGATCTTGATTAATTGTTGTAATCTGCTCGATGGGATGATAGGAATTTGGTCCAGTTCAATCCAAACTCACCCAAGTAGCCATGTATATCAAGAAAGCCAATACGGCGGGCCCTGACACCATGATGGCAGGATTGACCATTCCTTCATCCTCGTCAACCTGACTACTGGGTGTTTTGGTCAACATCAATATGTCCTGGCATGACCACGTTGCTAACATCGCAAAAGTAGCCTCGCAGAAGCTTGGTGCGCTATTTCGCAACAAAAAACTGTATACACCGCAGTGCAGCTGCTCTCCTGTATTACAAAGCGCAAATAAGATCTTGCATAGAACATTGCTCTCATCTGTGGTGCCGCTTCTTAGCACGCCCTAAAGCTGCTGGATTCCATCCAGAAGAGAGGTGTGCACCTCGTCGGCGACCCGGGTTCTGGATAGTATGGAACACCGCATATATTTGACCGAGATATCCCTTTTTTACATATAGTTTCACGGCAGATGTTCTTAGGATTTAGTCCGCATCATCTCCCCCAGCAAAGCCTGTCAGACATTCACGACAGACGGCGAGAGCGCATTCGTTCGTCATACGACTGGAAACACCATGAACGTCGCTTTACAAGAACTCCTTTGCCTGGCCCACTGCATCACTGTGGAACTCACTCCCAGAGCATCTGTTTCCACCAAATTATAACCTAAAGCTATTCAAGAACCGTGCCAATCAACATCCTCGCATACACCGCTTGTCGGGATCTCCCTTTAGTGTGTGTGCCACTGCCATAAAAAAACTAAATGCATAAGTCAACAGTAACCAACTTTGATTTTTTGTCAACTCCCAAACGGTCGGTAGGGCACTAGCTAGAGTACTGCTAACATCGTATCTACATATCTTGTATCTGGATTACCATGCATCTTATCTCACATTGCCTCTGAGTGAATTCTGCGCAAGTAAAAAAATAGAAATTGTTGCACTTTATCCAAATGCAATACGTTTTTACAGCCAATGGACGTATCACTCTTTCATCCATTAAAAGTTGCTGGGAAAAGTGTATAAAGGGCTAATCGAAAACGCGGGTGTTTGAAACGAGACAATATTGCGTAAGGTACTTCAACATGCTATTAAGCCCACAATGCTACTAAATGGATTTAGGTGGTGTGGGCTCCTTCATCTCAATCCTGATGCAATAGATAATTTTAAAATAAACAATCAAGTAGTAGAGAATATCTTCACATGTAAATCACTGGAAAAAATGATAAATTAAATAAATTATAATTTATGCTTTGCTGATCCTGAAGATAAGATGAATCTACAGATTTTGCAGATGATGAAATGAACGTTGACGAAATTAATTTACTGCCCATTTGCAGTTATGATTCATTTCGTCAATGTTCATTTCAAAATCTATAGAATCATCTTTTCTTCAGGATCAGCAATATCTGCTTTTAATTGATACTAAATGTTAAATAGCTCCATTAATTCTACCTCATGCAACCAAGGAAGGTCAGATTTCTTGAATAATTTTAATTTTTCACTTGGCATGAGGGTTTAATATAGGTCAAATGTTTTTTACATCATCTTATCCAGTGATTTGCATATGAAAATATTCTCCTCTACTTGATTTTTCATTCTAAAATTATCTATTGTATCAGGATTGAGAGGAAGCAGCCCACACGACCTGAATCCGTTCCGTAGTATTGTAGGCTCAACCAATTATTACTTGAAAATGAAATAATCACTTTTCTAGTAAATAAAAGAGGAACATTTAGAAAAACCACAACTTACTCAACGATCATAAAATTAGATAATATTAAAGGTACTTAATTAGCTTAACTTTCAAAATTCCATTAGGTAATTTTTGTACTGGTTTAATTATTATTTTTAGATCCTCAATTTGAAAATTGGTCAGTTAAACATGAGGCTCAAAATTCATGTGTCATTATAAAAGAAGATAATTTATATGGCTGAATAAGTAAAATTCATTCAAATTTTATTTTTTTATTTGTAGGGGATCTGAATATCGCGGTTCAAGTTAATAAACAGGAAAATTACCATGACTAGTTTCCCCATGAGTTGTTCAGGGTCCTGTTGCTTTGAATGAAAGATGGCCAAATATGGAAAAAGAAAACTAAATTGGTTCTCAAATAGTAGTCACGAGGCAATCGGTGGTGAAGAGGCATTTAATATTTGTAACGCCATGAATTAGGTACCATGTTAATTTGATCAAAGTTACTTAGTAATATCGTTTTAGGTCATCAGCCCGAAAGTACAATTATTATATTTGGATAAATGCGTCGGATTCTGGTCAAATCCCTTTAATCGCGACAAAGATAAATCTAATAAGAATCAAGCCATCGACAGAGTATGTCTACTGATATCCAGGCCAGACTCCAGAATCACCAAGACCATTTAAAAAATAAGCTGAAAAAATTTCATCGGTAGCCTTTTCTAAAGACGGGCAAGAATATTTTACAAAAGAAATTGAACAGAAAAGGAAGAAGATAGGAAAAGGAAGCGACAAGAATCGAAAGAACAAAAGCAAGGGAAAACATTAAAAATGGAAATACGAAAATACGCCAAAAGAGAAAAGGGTTCTATTCAGATAGAAAAGGAAATAGAAAATCAGTCTTGATTTGGTTTAGTTGTATTTTTTTTATAGTAGTGGCACACACACTAAAGGAGATCCTATGGTACTCAATGAGGGGTGTGTGTGTGCAAAGATGTTGATCGACATGATTCTTGAATAGTTATAGGTTGTAATTAGGGGGAAGCAGACGTCCTGGGATTCATACACAACCTTTTCATAGACTTCCAACAAGCTTATGACCAGCATAGAAAGGAACCAAGTATGGAATGCGATGGCAGAGCTCTCGATACCAAGAAAATTGATTCGAATGACCAAAGTGTGCATGGAGGATGGAGTATCAAAATTACGTGTAAACAACAAAGTCTGGCAGTTTTGAAATAAAAAACGGGCTGAAGCAAGGTGACGCCCTATCACCTGTGCTTTTCAATCATGTACAGGGTGTCCGGTTATAAATGTAACCCCCTTTAACTTTTTTATTTGCCCTCGTATAAAAAAATGTTAAATACAAAAGTTGTAAGGATTTTCATACAGTTTTCTGCAGTGTTACTAGAAAAACAATTGAACATCGAAATTCTACTCTACAGATTAAAGTTTTTTTTTAATGGGACACCCTGTATATTCTTCTGTATATCGATAGAGCTCTTTAAGGCGAGTTCAGTAATATAAGGTTTGTTGGGTCTAGCTATAATAGTTACCACGTAAATTGCAAGAATGTCGGGTATCTGATTATTACTGAACCCCTCTCCTAAATTATTTATTTGGTGAGCTAGAAAAAAATTCTTCCTCCAGAAGCTTTTCTGATGTTCAATTGTTTTCCTAGTAACACCGCAGAAAAGCTCCTGAAGGAACCTGCAACTTTTGTATACAACATTTTTTTCTAGGTCACCAAATAGAGAATTTAGGAGAGGGGTTCAGTAATAATAATCAGATACCCGACATTCTTGCAATTTACGTGGTAACTATTATAGCTATACCCAACAAACCTTATATTACTGAACTCGCCTTAAAGAGCTCTATCGATATACAGAAGAATATACAGGGTATCTCATTTAAAAAAACATTAATTTAATCTGCACAGTATAATTTCGATGTTCAATTGTTTTTCTAGTAACACCGCAGAAAACTATATGAAGATCCTTACAACTTTTGTAATTAAAATTTTTTTATATGAGGGTAAATAAAAAAGTTAAAGGGGGGTTACATTTATAACCGGACACCCTGTACTAAAGAAAGCAGAGAGAGAAGCCGGAGTAAAAACAGAGTTACTTACAGTGCAATGATCTAGACTGCTGCTGGCATACGCAGGCGATATTGACGTGGTAGGAAGATCCACAATCTCCGTAAAGGAAAGGTTCAACAAAGTTGAAAGAGCTATCACATTCGGCACCCTCGAAAGAATGGAACGCTTCAAGTATCTGGGAGCAATAATCACCGCAGATAACGACATCACGGAAGAAATAAAGAGCAGGATACAATCGACAAGCCGACCTATGTTCGCACTGGATAATCTGATGAAATCGAAAAGTCTTACAAGAGCATCAAAAGTGAAAATCTACAAAACCAATGTCCCATACTTACGTATGGGTCTGAGACGTGGCCCATGACAAAAAAGAACGAAGAAAAACTCAAGCGATTTGAGCGTAAGATTTTGAGAAAAAATTTCGGACCATACCACGACACTACCACAAATGCCGAAATTAGGAGAATGTATAAGGATGGGGATGTGGTACAAGAGATCAAGGGCTAGAGACTAAGATGGGCAGGTCATGTGCATAGACTGCAGGATGATAGACTGGTGAAGTTGATATGGGAGAAGGTTCCTACGGGAAGAAGACCACCTGGACGACCCAGAATGCGACGGAGAGATCTACAAAAAATGAACATCCCTTCGAACATAGAATGACGGAGGATCGAAACACCTGGAAAAAAGTTGTACAGTCAGCCAATACCCACCAAGGGTTGTAGTGCTACTTGATTGATTGATTGAGATGTCCTGGGAGTGAGCTCCACAGTGATGCGTGCGCCAGACAAAAGAGTCCGTTCTAAATGTTTCCAGTTGTAGGACGAACGGGCTCGCTCTTGCCGTCTGGCGTGACTGCCTGACAGGCGTTGCTAGGGGCGAAATGATGCGTGCCAAATCCTGGGAAACTATGCCTTGAGAATATCTGTAGAATAGGGAGATTTCGGCCATATGTCTGCGATGTTTCGGACTATCCAGATCTCGAGTCAATTCCGGGTCGCACAGCTCTCTTCTGAATGGAATCCAGGAGTGTTAGGGTATGCGCAGTCTTATTTTGCGCTTTGTAGAGCAAGAGTAGGTGCTGAGGTGTATAGAGTTTTTGTTGCGAAATAGTGCACCAAGCTTCTGCGAGGCTGATTTTGCGATGTTAGCAATGTGGTCATGCCAGGACATATTGCTGTTGGTAACAAAATGGTCGATCCTGCCATAATGATGTTATTGACTTTCTTGGTAAACGCGGCTACTTGGGTTGTTGCTGCATCGAACTGGACCAAATTCCTGCCGACCCAATTTCGAACTTTCTCCAGATCTTGATTAATTGTTGTAATTTGCCCTGCCTGCAGTCATAAGTCTCAGTCGCTGGTATAGGTTTTTCTGATCTAAATTGGGAGACAAGGGTACTGTCATCTACAAAACTGCAAAGAGGATTATTGGTTTCGGTAAGCAAGTCACTAATATAAATGAGGAACAGAGTTGGTGAAAGTATTGCGCCCTGAGGCAATCCCGCATTAATGGTGAATGTGTCTGAGATTTGTCCATCAACTGCAACGTGTAGAGATGTGTTCTTAGGGAAACTGGTAATCCAGCTGCAGAGGGACGCTGGTAGTCCGAACGATGACAGTTTGTTGAGCAATCCGTCATACCAAACTCTGTCGAATGCCTTCGTGATATCCAATGCAATCGCTCGAGATTCTCCATCGTTCTCAATTGCCCTACTCCATATATGCGTGACATAGGCCAATATATCCAATATATCCTGGCGATATTTGTTATTGGTTATCGCTTATTATTCTGTTGGTCTCAAGGCACTTGAGCAGTTGCTAATTGACTACAAGTTCCATGACTTTGGAGATTATTGGAGGCAAGGTAATTGGGTGATAGTTTGAGGGCGTGGTTTTGTTGTCCTTTTTTGGAACAGGTTGCACTGAAGCAGTATCCAAGAAGATGGATAAATCCATTTTCGGTAAGACAGAGGAAAAGGTCTGAAAAAATGGGTGTTAGTTCGTTGGCACATCCGATCCTGATGCCTTTGCGAAGCAGAGTGCGCAGAAGATATGATAAGATGCCAAGAGTGAATTTTTGAAATGAAAACTTCTTTAGACGTTCACTTTTTCTGGGTAGTGAATAAAACTCATTCGTCATGTAATGCTCAGGTTTCTCGAAAACAGCTGCTAGTGAAATTTGAAATTTGGTGCGTTTTTAGGAAACACTTCCGGACAGTCGACGATCATTTCTTTCTGGCCCTCCGATTTTCCGTTTCCGTGTAATTCTGTAACATGTGCGATTAAAAAAAAATGTTTAAATTGTTTTACCATAAAAGTTGTAAAAATTAATGAATTTTAATAACATTTTCTAGATACGTTCCTTTTCACGGTCTTCGTAACCCTATTAAAATTCCCAAAAATCGGAAAATGAAGAGTATTTAAAATTTGGGTCGTTCTAGGGCCGAAAAAAATCACGAGGATAGAAATGGAATTTCTAGAAAAAAGACTCTAAATAATTTTCTTGTTTCGAAAATGTCGGGAAAATGAACTTTTGAGGAAAAATGTACTTAAAACACATCGATTTGTAGCTCGAAAAAATGAAGGCTTTTATTTTTTTTTTAAATAATGTTTTTATAGAGAAATCGATTATTACGTAAAAAGTCATACAAGAAAACACTTTGGAAATGGTGATGCCTTTAATACAGAGTTTTGACACGACACGTGACCACATAATATTTTATTATTGGAAAAGCAAATAATCTGGAGCAAATTCTTGCATTTTGAAGCTTTCATATTTTATGTCGTGTAGACGCAGTATTTTTTCTGTAATGCATTTTTTAAATAAGTATCGTTACTAGCAATTCGTAATTTGATTTCAATAAATTCAAGAAACAACTGTGACGGTTTGATTAAAAATTAGCTCCTTTTATAAAATAAAAATAATTAATTCCAATCTGTTTTGTAGTAATTAAGTAACAAATCACATGTCATACCATTCCTAATTAAGTAGGTACTTTGGGTTGAACATAGTATAAGTTACAAAAATTGCGCACTCTAGCTTTGAAACTCGGTAAATATTGCCTTCGGCTAATTCAAATATTAGATTGACATGGGCTAGAACATGTCTACATGTCAGTCCTATGTCGACAAATAATTCAGTTTCATTCAAAAGTTTTTTTTCAATGCATACCAGTGTTCAGAATGAGATGCTATTCCAGTGGACGTATCCTTCAAAGTAAATATCAAATAAAATGTTTTAGGTCTTTGAATAGGGTAAATTGGTGTAAAACCTGTGTCCTTTATACTATTGAAAGGGATTTTTGAAAGTTTGCCGAGTCTCGCGTCGCCTTTCACACTTCCACAAAGAATAATAATATTTAGCAACTAAAGTTACAACCGAAAATATTTTACGAAATACGAATATTTCACTGTGTAATACATGTAAATATGTAATATTATAACCAACTTATTTATCTTTAATAGTATAAAAGGGATTTGTTTTTAGTCGTCAATGAAATCAAGGTTATATAATTAACTAAAAACTAATTGGTATTGAGTAAAAGGTGAATAATTATTACTAGCTGAGCTACATGCACATTTAAAAACACGAGGGGTTATTATTGTAGCATTCTAATTGTTACAAAATACAGTAGTGCGATTTTCTTCTCTCACTAGTCGATTACGACCGATACCTTCGCTACCTTACTTCCCGCGACCCTACTTTCGGTTTTCCGAGCAGCTCAAAACATGAATCCGTTTGCAGCGCCACCTGACAGATGTGGTACATATTCTTTTCTGAGAGAATTGGTAGCCCTTCTCGCCGGAACACTCAAGGCGAGCAGGCAGTTTTCCGTATCGGAATTTATCGTTGCTATTTTGGACCATCTTGTCTAATTACCGCCTGATTGTAGTATTTGGCAAATGAAGTAGAGTGTATATTTTCTAAAATTATTGGCCATATCGCCTATAAACGTTATGGGATGAACTAGTACGGTGACCCCTTTTTTTAAAGGTATGTTGGACACGAGTGTTTCTATTTAGGATGGATAAAATTGTTTATCATTTAACAAGAATCCTTCTGTGGAATAGAATTCCTTCCGTGAGATGGAATTTCCTCCTTTTCGGGCTGACATCCGTCTGCGGCCTTTGATGCTGACCTAGCGGCCTTTTTGTCAAAGTGATACAACCACATGGTGGAGACGTAACTTAACAGAAAACGCTAGTGTCTGTAAATCCCCTAGATACAAGTAAAATCTATTTTGTATTACGACGACTGTAGATCGTTTGCCTCCTATATCGCACATATTTTATCGTTATGCATCATTTTGATTAGTGAATTTATAAGAAGAAGAAGAATCATATATTTGACATCGATACATAATACATGTTTGATGCAACTCAAAATTTGGCCTTTATAAATTTATAACGTAAAGAGACAAACAATGCCTACTATAAAACTAATAGATATTAAACTTAGCAATTAAAATGATAGTTAAAAACATTAAAATATTAAAAAGAAAAACACAAATCATAAACAAATACAAACATACACTACATCAAATTAAATAAGCCGTGGCGCCTCCATATATCCAACAACCGAATAAAAACAAATGTGAAGCAAATACATCTTTATTTTACATTTAAATACAGACTTTGACATCGACGTGACATTGTTGCCGAATATATTATACATTTTTACGTCCAATGAATTTCGAGATGAAATTGTAACGTTATGTCTATTTAATAGCAAAGTGTTTCCGGATCGGATATTGTAGGTATGATTATGTGAAAGCGTAGGAATATTGCTGGAAATGCGATGAATTTCAAATAGTACTTGATAGAGGTGAATGTATGATACGATGTTTCATAAAAAGAATTTTACAAGACATATTGGGGCCAACTTTCCTCATGGTTCTTATGGCCCTTTTTTGAACTCTAAA
>MU184970.1:71690-84957 GCA_016904865.1 Pissodes strobi | reverse complement strand
TTTGTAAATCTTTAATAAACTTTTACATAATATTTAAACAAAACAACTCTTAACCGATATTTTATTTTTTAATCGTGAATGCTTTCGCTAATCTTTGTAAAAGATTTTGCTCTTATCACAAACAATATAGCTACGCAAATTGTGCTCTTATGCTTAAATGTATCAATGAAGACTTCAAGATCCCACTATCCAGAATCAGACAATTTGTAAATTTGAATTCGAGAACGAGGCTTCGAAGTCACTCGAAATCTCGAGAGGTTGAATCGCTAATTGAAATATTTGGGATATCGCGACTAATCTAAATAATTCGATTCTCTGTATTCGAATAATCATTCGATTCTCAAAAGTATTCGAATGCAAGATATTCGATTCTAAAAATCATCCGATTTTCCCTTCACTACTTGGATTGGTAAATGGTGTTACGATCGAGTACTTAATTTAATAATAATCGAAAGCGGACCCGACTAATATTCTTCCAGTAAAAACCCAGTCATTAATCCTAATTTAAGTTGAACCGATGTAGGGTGCCAAGAGGCGGTTATTTTATTTGAGTCTGGCTTTATAAACGAAATATTCCGAATTTTTTAAGTATTCCTTCGAACAACATAAAATTGCTTTTAGCTCGTATATCATACACTATTTTTTCTATGACCATTACATAAGCTGGATAAAAGTGGCCAAAAATGATAAACACTGGAAGTTATTAAATACTAATACGAAAAAATCCCATGGCTTTTGATGTGAGCTTTACATAGCAACATTGTTGCAAAGGATGTGAAAATTTATTTTTGGAAAACGGCTAAACGTGTCGAATTCAAAATTCGCATACTAAAATCGATCGCGAAAAATCGATACAAAAATTTAGTTATTGTAAATAACTCGCCGGTATCGGGTCTTCGATTATTAAGATTATTGAGAAAAACTTAAATAAAGTGGCGGTTTTTTAACATTCAGGAGGATTGCACGAGTGCATGAGCAAATCATATGTTTATAAAGCGAACTTTTAATAATTTTCGCTCAATCCATTATACATGTTTGTGATTGAACCTTCGATATTTTTTAAAAGATTATACCATCTATTTACATCCAGGGCTGTATTTTTTGTCAAAGTAGTTTCAATGTTTTTAAACCTTTATTGGCAACAACATATTCTCAATTTTTCGTTTTTTCTGTCCATAAATTTCTTGGTCGAAGATGTTTGCCTAATAAAGATAGGTAAATATCTATTACCACCATGACTGAATCCGCCACAGCAATATAAAATATATCTATAAATAATGCTGATATGGAGGAACAATTGCCTTAAACACATTTCCCTCCAATCTGATGCAGTGTCCCTAATTATTGGATTCCCATCGGGAATAGTTGAGCATGACAAATCTATGAACAAAATAGATGAGAACAGATAGAAAACGACAGTGTTCGGACGTGAATTCCTCAGTGGAGGTCTTTTACCATTTGTTGAGTGGTTGTTTGGATCAGGCTGTTCCGAAGCGTAGGGTTGCAGGAAACAGATTGGGGCGGGGGCTATATCCCGTCTGGTTCTCGTTTGATTTAATTAAAAAACTAAAAGGAAAAATCGTTTACATCGTCTAATCTGTACAGGGTGTTCACCCATAATGTCCCCCCCTTTAGCTTTGTTAATTTTTAAGCTACAAAAAAAATAAAAAACAAAATTGTAGGGCTTTTAATGTAGTTTTTGCACACGTAAAGGAAAAAACAAAAAATTGTGTAGTATACAGGGTAGATAGAAAAGAAACATTTTTAATATAACACACTATATGCCTATTCCTAATACTTTAGGAGTTATTGACAGTTGAAGTCGCTATTTTGTTTTGTTCTTTAATTTTTTTATGGCAACAGCCACCTAAGAATATAACTTTTTTTTTAGCTTTTGAAGTCATTGAGGTATAAATAGTGAGTTTCCTCAATTCGACCTCATTGCTTCGAGTAGTGCTTTTGTAATTTCTGTTTTAAAAATGATTAAATGAATTATTATTATAATTAAAAATAGCGACTTCAACTGTCAATAACTCCTAAAGTATTAGGAATAGGCATATAGTGTGTTACATTAAAAATGCTTAGAATTTTAAGTGGAATCGAAAAATCGAATAAAAAATAGGGGCTAGATTTAAAAAAATGGTTCTTTTTGATCTACCCTGTATACTATACAATTTTTTGTTTTTTCCGTTAGGTGTGCAAAAACTACATAAAAAACCCTACAATTTTGTTTTTTTATTTTTTTTTGTAGCTTAAAAATTAACAAAGTTAAAGGGGGGGGGGGATATTATGGGTTAACACCCTGTACACACAATGCAGGTCAGAATGAAACTAAATACTTTGCACTGAAGAAATCCATTAAACAGCAAGCCAAAATTAAATAATTGAATTATCAGTAAAATATCGAACTTGATGTGAATCTAAATCCCCAAAATTTCTGAGCTTACATTAAAAGCAGAAAGGATCATGCTCGGATGCCAGGAGATGCTTTTGCAAATTATTTTAGTTCTGTTTATGATGGGGATGTGGGTACAGGTCCTGTCAACGGTCGGTGTGGGGTGTTCGACTTCCAGTCGATCAACGTAAATGGATTAATAAAGAGAATAAAAGATTTTAAACCTAAAAAATCAACGGGTGTTGATGGCACACCTAGTTACATCCATGCAGAACAGCTGGCACTTCCTTTATCTCATATTTTTAATCTTTCTATCAGAGAGTTTCAAGATATCTGTTATAACACCAGTTTTTAAAAATGGAAAAATAAATGATATAGGCATCTAATTATAGACCCATTAGTTTAATCAATACCATAGGAAGAATTTTTGAAAAAATAATTCACAATGCGGCTTATGACTGGATTGAACCTATGATCTCCAATTCCCAGCATGGATTCTTGAAAGGTAGATCAACCACTAGCAATATATGCGTTTTTGCTGCGGAGGCAATTAAGGGCGGTGGTCAACTGGATGTTATTAACACCGACTGTGCCAAGGCTTTTGGCAGAGTTAATCACAGCATACTTCTTAGAAAACTTGAAGATCAGGGCTTTTTTAAACGTTCATATTTGAGCCAACGGTTTTAGTCTGTGAAGAGTGGGAAAGCATTTCTGAACGGTTTGTAAGCACCTCAGGAGTGCCACAGGGTAATATACTGCGGCCTTTGCTTTTTATAATTCATATTAATGACTTACTTTCCGTCACAAGAGGATCTATGAGCATTCTTTATGCCAACGACTTTAAATTATACGAAACTGTACAACTATAGGAGGATTTGAACAGTATATCGGCATGGTTTGATCTAAATTGGATGTCTCTAAATGTTAACAAATGTTCTGCCATGTCGTATACCAGGAAGTTCACCCGTTAGTTAATAATTATCACATCAATAGCAAATACTAAGAACGTAAGACAAAGGTAAAGGATCTCGGAGTACTTTTCCATTGCAACATAAAATTTAGTGATCATCTTGAATATTGCACAAATAAGGCTTATAGATCTCTGGGTTTTCTGATTAGAAACTGTGGTTCCTTTAAAACATCTACAATCAGTAAACTTTATAATACATTGGCTCGTCCGCACGTAGAATACGCCTCCACAATCTGGATGCCTAATGCAGCAGCAAATGTTGACATAGTGGAAAAAGTTCAGAGAAGGTTTCTTCGATACTTGTATGTCAGGGAAAATGATACTTATACATATAGGGTGTCATACAAGTCTATGTTGCAGAGTTTTTCATATCAAACACTTAAGCAATAATATTTATATTTTTAATATTGAATAATCTAAAATACGAAAACTGTGATATTGTTAATTTTATTATGTTTAGAGTAAATTTAAGAATGTTAAAGACGGAACTGTTTTATACTGATGTGAATGACATTTCCCCAATTAATACCAGGTTGCAAAAGTGCAACGCTTTATGCGCGGCTGATGTAAGTTTCGATATGTTTAATACACCCATTAGTAGGATTCGAAGATTTTTGCAAGACACTGCAGGCTGATGCATGTGTGTACAATGGGCGTAAATGTCCCTGCGCTTTTGTTTTTATTGTTGTGAACTGTTCCTTTAGTCTAAGTTTTTCTTTTTGTCATTTTTCTTGTTCCTGTACATGTAAAAACCATGCATATGATGCTTGAAAAGTGTAAATAAATAAATAAATAAACAAATAAATAAAAAAATATTTGAAATTGGGAAATCCCTAATTTGTTCCCTTTCTCTCCCCTTATTAAAGATGAGATTTTTTTTTAGAGATTCTTCTTATATTTTTTTATTTAATACAAATTAGCAACAATACTAATCCGTACGTATTGGCTTCTATTCTATAATAATATTCCCAATGGTAATAAAAATTAAATTCTGATGCTAAAAAGGTGATTGAACTGATCCCCTAGATGATTTGCAATTTTAAAAGATTTAACTTACCTAACTACCGCATATTCAATTGACAAACTTTAATCTTAATAATCAGCCAATCAGCCTTATAGTCGGTCATAATTTGCATCGATGTCTCGACATGCAACCATACTTGGATTGATAAATTGTGTTACGATCGAGTACCTAATTTAATAATAATCGAGCGCGGATCGTTCTAATATTATTCGAGTAGAAATCGAGTCACTAATCCTAACTTAAATCGAGCCGATGTAGGGTGCCAAGAGGCGGTTATTTTATTTGAGCGTGGTTTGATGATCGAAATGTTCCGTATTTTTTAATAATTCCTTCGAACAACATAAAATCGCTTTTAGCTCGTATATCACTATATTTTTCTATAACTATTACGAACGCTAAATAAAAGTGACCAAAACATTATAAACATTCGAAGAATTTGTATGCCTTTTGATGTGGGCTTTACATAGCAGCATTGTTGCAAAGAGAGTGAACATTTCTTTTTGGAAAACTGATACTAAAATAGCAAAAGTGTAGCTCCAAAAAGTGAGATACAAAGCAAGAAAAAACAGGCGGGTTAGTTTTCAGTTGAGCCGTGAGTCATCTTGAGCTTATTCTTCTCCGATGTCCTCATCTTGCGCATTATTATTGGCTACTAAATCATCATAAAAGTCACGATATACCTGGGGTATGTAGGGAAAAAGTGTTTGAAGGTCCCTGATCTTTAGTTTGTCAATAGGCCTGCTGTTGGGATATGAAAGTTTTCTTGATTTTGGTTAGTATCTATTCCCCTCTTGGCTACGTTTATATTATAAAATAAAACTAGTTCATTGTTTGATTACCTGTAGTATAAAGCAAACGGTTCTTCGGCCTTGAACTTCAACCTCTATATCTTTAACCATCCTAATTTTACTGCTCCCTTTCTTTATTTTTATTTGTAATTAGATTTTGCTATATTGAAAATATCGCATTTTTACATGTATCCGTTGCAGGGTAACGGCAATGAAGTTGAATTGTTCATTAAAAATCTTAGTAAAGATGAACTTTAATACTTTTGATACTGAATCCTCAATTTCAACTCAAAGGATTTATAATTTATTGAGGTTCAAGTCAGTTGAGACGAATTCATCGTTTGGATTCTTAGTTCTGCTATAATGCTATGTGTACCTAACAAATTTGTTTATAAATGATTTTACATTTTTCACATCAATATCAATCATGTTCCCTGAATCTGCAGGTAATGTATACAGGGAGGCTGAAACACGGTAAGTGATTTTAAGTTTTTCACATTTTCCGGTTAAATTTTTTTTTCCCAACCCCCTAACCTCCAGTTACCTCAACTTTTTTTTCCAAATGGAAACCTATCCCTTGCTCGTTGAAAAGCTCATGAAAAATGGAATCCAGCCAAACCAAGTAAACAAGTTTTATGTTTGGAATAACCAGAATTTTAGGGCCTTATGAAAAAACTACTGTAGTGAGAGACTATTGGGAAAAATTATTAAGAGATAAAGAATTTCAACCATTATTATTATTGCTAGAGCAAAAAATGAGGTAATTTGAACCATTATTATTGTTGCTAGAGCAAAAAATAAGGTATTTGTGTGTCTTTTTTCATCTACCAGGCTGTTCAGGCTAATTGTTTACTTTACTTGTAAACCAAAAGTCTGAATATTAGTATCGTGTCAAAAACCAAAATTTTAAAATCACAATGGTATTGTCGGAAAGGCAGCGTATTGAAATTTTGATACTACTTGGATGTGGAGACAAAATAAGAAGTCAACGTGAAGTGTGTGATTTATTTAATGCAAAATATCCCGAAGTAGTATATTGTGTAACTAGGAGGAAACGCAAAACATTCCTGGACGACTGTGGTAGTTGCTGGACGAGGCGCAGCCGAGGCCAGCAACACAGGAGTCCAGGAATGTGCTTTTCCTACGAGTTGCACATACTATTTTTTATCCGATCAAAATTAATTAGAATACGTACTTATAAAAATAGAGCCAAATATTACTCTAAGTAAAAACGGTGTTTTAAATTTAAACTCAACATAATATCAAGTTTTGAATCGAGCGAGCTTAAAGTTTATTACGTAGCTACAGAAACTACAGCTAAATGTTACTTTTGATAAACGTCAGATCTGACAAACTAGGCATTTGAATATGACAGAAATGTTATATTCCCGGACAGTTATTTTCTATTCTTGTACAGTTATTGCATGTTGCCAAGCAACGAATACAATATACTGGAATCATGACTTTTGCGGTGAGAAAACACATCGGAAAGGTGTAGTTTTTCGTCCGATCGGATAAAAACCAAATCTCACAAGGGACAGTTAGAAAAATATTTCACAAATTTGAGGAACACGATGCAGTACGTGATTTTCCCAAATCTGGCCGGACAGTTGCTTTGGATGACGATAAAAATTTTGACATAACATTAGAAATTGCTGAAAATCCTCATACTTCAACGGATTCATTGGCTCGTAGTCAGGATATTCCTCGAACTACAATTCGAAGGATTTTAGGAAAAGAGAAATATCATTTGTATAGCGTATGCCTTGTTCAAGAGCTATTGGAAGACGATTATGATAGGCGTTTGGAATTTTGTGAGGAAATGATGAGACGCTGTGACGACAACAATGACTTTCCAGTGGATATAATTTTTTCGGGTGAGGCTACGTTCTATTTAAATGGAGTGATTAATAGGCACAATTATCGCTTTTGGTCTCAGGAAAATCCACACTGGATATCAGAAGCGCATACGCAGCGTCCTCAAGAAGTATGGGCAGGTATCATCAACAATAGAATTTTGGGTAAATTTTTTTTGAAGAAAACCTTACGGCCGAACGCTGAATAGACTCTAACATTTGAACTGATACCTGCGAGCTCGGATTTTTCCTCATAGAATAGATCCAGGTATACAGATGAAAGAATTTGGTCCCAACAAGATGGCGCTTCTCCTGGGGATATTTGAAGGAAAGAGTTTATCAGGATAGACCGGACAATAGTGAAGATCTAAAGCACAAAATTACGGCGGAGATACGTAATATACCCCTGCAGTCATTCGTAATGCTGTGGACGGCTTTTACCATCGCCTAGGAGAATATCAGACAGTAAATGCAGGACATTTTCAGCATTTGCGACATTAAATCACCTGTGAATAGAATTTAATAAAGTTTAATTGTATAAAAGCGTTTTAATTTATAAATTAAAAAAAAAAACCTGGTTATAGCAAATACAAAACTTGTTTATTTGATATGGCTGGATTCCTTGCGCTTTTTAATGAGCCCCCACAAGACATAGGTTTCCATTAAAAATAAAAGTTGAAGTAACTCCGAGCGATTGAGCTTACCACAGCTTTTTTACAGCACTAGCTACCACTTTTGACTCGATACAGGTCGATCACCCCAATTCAGAAATAATCGTTCTGGGAGACTTCAATGCCCACAACACTAACTGGCTGAAACATCACAACAAGACCGACTACGAAGGTAGACAAGCTGAAGCATTTGCAGCTGCAGGCTTCCTCAACTTGTAGACGAACCAACTCGAATCTCGGAGAAGAGCGAATTCGCCGTCCTCCTGGATCTTTTTCTAACCACCAATCCTGATCAGTACACAATTACCGACCATAAACTTATTACAACGGTTTGTGAATTGCCACTTCTACAGAATGATCCACTATTGCCTCGCAAAATCTGGTATTACAATTCTGCAAACTGGGACGATCTAAAGCAGTTCTACCTAGATTTTCCTTGGTTCGACGTCTGCTTTGGCACTGACGACCCGTCATCGCCAGTCTGCTGCGAAGAGATTACGCAAGTAATCTCTTCAGGAATGGATGTATACATCCCAAATTTCATCAAGTTATCGTCCAAAGGAAAGCCCTGGTTTGACAGAAGATGCGAATGAGCTGTAGGTAGGAAACAGCAAGCCTACAAGTACTGGCAGCAAAATCAGACCTCCGAAAATCGCAATTATTTTGTCGAAGCGAGAAACGAATGCAAACGTGTGATCAACGATACTAAAGACAAACACAATCCAAGGATCAGGAATAAGCTTTTGCAATGCCCCAGCGCAGTGGCTCCAGGAATTTCTGGTCGGTAGCAAACAGTAAGTAATAACTTTACAAAAACGTATCTCCCACCTTTGACGGACGAACGTGGCATCACGGCGACCACAGCCAAGGAAAAAAGCAAATATGCTCGCCAAAATGTTTTCATCGCACTCTACCTTAGACGTCCTTTAAGGCAAGGCTCTCCCCACCATATCGAACATCAACATTACCATGGCAGAAGTCAAGTTTCATCACCGTGATATTTGTAAAATCCTTAAAGAACTAGATACGCAAAAGGCATCAAGACCGGACGGAATACCGCGTTGCTTCCAATAATTTTCAAAGTCATGGAACGTGTAGTCAATCAGCAACTACTCAAGTACCTCGAGAACAACAGAATAATGAGCGAGAATCAATACGGCTTTCGCAAAAGAGATCGACAGGAGATATATTGGCCTATGTCACTCATATATGGAGTAGGGCAATTGAGAATTACGGAGAGTCTCGAGCGATTTCGTTGGATATTTCGAAGATTTTCGATAGAGTTTGGCATGACGGACTGCTCAACAAACTACCGTCCTTCGGACTACCAGCGTCTCTCTGCAGCTGGCTTGCCAGTTTCCTTAAGAACCGATCTCTACACGTTGCAGTTGATGGACACATCTCAGACACATTCCCTAATAACGCGGGCGTGCCTCAGAGCGCAATACTTTCACCGACTCTGTCCCTCATCTATGTTAATGACCTGCTGACCGAAACGAATAATCCTGTTTACAGTTTTGCAGATGACAGTACCCTTGTCTCCCAATTTAGATCAGAAAAACTTTTACAAGAGACTTATCACCGCAGACAGAAAGAGATTACAGCAATTAATCAAGAGTTCAAACTTGGGGCGACAGAAATTTGGTGCAATTCAATGCAGCAAAGACCCAAGCAGCCACGTTTAACACGAGGGCCAACACGGCGGGCCATGACATCGTTATGGTAGGATCGACCATTCCTTTATCCCCGTCAACGAGACTACTGGGTGTCTCGGTCAACAGCAATATGTCCTGGCATGACCACGTTGCTAAAATCGCAAAATCAGCCTCCCAGAAGCTTGGTGCGCTATTTCGCATCAAAAAGCTGTATACACCGCAGCAGTTGCTCTTGCTCTATAAAGCGCAAATAAGATCATGCTTAGAATATTGCTCACACATCTGGGGTGCACCAAAGCGCACCCTAAAGCTGCTGGATTCCATTCAGGAGAGAGCTGTGCGTCTCGTCGGCGACCCGGAGTTGACCCGGAATCTGGATAGTCTGGAACACTGCAGACATGTGGCCGAGATGTCCCTGTTTTAAAGATACTTTTACGTACAGATGTTCCCAGGATTTGGCCCGCCTCATCCCGCTCCTGGCAACGCCTGTCAGACAGTCACGACAGACAGCAAGAGCTCACCAGTTCGTCGTACAACTGAAAACACCTAGAACATCGCTTTACAAGAACTACTTTGTTTGGCACACTGCAGCACTGTGGAACTCACTCTCAGAACATCAGTTTCCCCCTAATTACAACTTACAGCTATTCAAGAACCGTGTCAATCAATATCTTCGCTCACACACCGCTCGTCGAGCGTTATAGTATATCGCCCCTTATTGTGTGTGCCACTGCCATAAAAAAGATTCTTAATCAGAGTACCTCATCCAGCTTCAGTGCTTTGCCTTCTCAGGAGGCAGTGGCCCGTAAGAAAACGGGTGAAAATGCGGAGATTGTTCTTACTCAATGTTATAAGGTTTTTTAATCTTTCTGAGTGAGGGGCTCTAGAAACATCTTTGATTGCTTTAACTGTGGAAGACGTTCCTGTAGACTGATCCATTTGATTCGCTCTTCTTGCCTGAATTGTTTCTTGTAGATGTGCATCCCTATGCTACAGAAAGGTTCCTGTCCTAAAAGTGGCGTCTGTGCTCCTATTTTTACTAATTGGTCTGCTTTTTCGTTGCCTTCTATGCCAGCATGTCCTGGAATCCATTGAAGAGATAGTTTGTTATTCTTGCCTAGTTTGTTTAACCTATCTAGGCGATCCCCATCTATCAACAGATGCTAAAGAAATTATTAAGAACGTGTTCCTATCCTTTATGGAACGCGGTGCGGTAACTTGTGCCTTAAGAAAGCTGTAGAGGAAACAGCTTTACTTCCGATGAAACGCAAAAGCCCATTTTAGAACGCGAAAAAAAGAAGTGACGATGGAGTGGTTAGAAAGTTAGACCGTGATGACAAGGACATTATACGACGAAAAATTGATAAATCCTATGAAGACCAATAGTTCCAGACCATATAATGAAAAAGATGAAGATGAAAGTGTTCAAGAACAACTTTGTGGAAGTGCATCCAAGGAATGGGATTTAAGTTCAAAAAGATTAATAAAAGGCAAATTTTAAGCGAATCCAGGCGTCTCCGAGAATGGCTGGGGAAATATTTCAGATAAATCAGAACACAGAAACACAATAATTTATTTAGATGAAATATGGTTTGATACACATGACACCCCAACCAGTAGATGGGACAATTCTAGCGGTAAGTGTTTAACACTTGCGCCGTAAAACCGCGGTAAATGAATAACATTTTTACATGTTGGATCTGAAAACGGAGTTGTACCGAATACATCTCTCTGATCTAAAAATTTTAGAGTCTCTTGTGTTGACTATCATGAAGACGCAACAGCGGAACTGCTTGAAGGATGGTTTAGAACTAAATTATGGCCTATTATTCCGCCAAGTAGTATTATTGTTATGGATAACGCGAGTTATCATAGTAGACAATTGAAGCGGTTATTAGAAAAAGGACTCAAATCAGGAAAATAAAATTTTACAGTAGCAGCAAAAAACGAATTAGTATCTTGGATTTAAATAGTAGAGTGATAATATTTTAGAGGTGTCTTCATTGGGGGTAAATATAACAGATCTTTTTATTTATTTTAACCAAAAAATGTTCAGTTTTTTTATATAAAATCATTTAAGGGTGACTTGGGCCCTTCTTTCGGTTACTGAGTAAAAAAAATACCCAAATACATAATAAACAGCATTTATTGTCAAGTGAGGTTATTAAAATGTAGGGAGAATCAAAGTATCGATTGACTCAAAACCGATAGAGAAGTGTTAACTTTCTTTAAGGCTAAAGCTACGTTTACACTTCGCAAGTTTACTGGCGGAAAGTACTTGCAAAACATGTGAGCTTTTCGGCAATTAGCAAGTTCCTGCGGTTTACATATGACAAGTTTGGTAATACCCGCCAGTAAACTTGTCAAGTGTAAACGTAGCATAAGATGGGCCATTTTTATTTTCAACCACCTTAGTTATTTCGAATACCGACCCAAAATAGAGCCGTTCTTTTACGAACCGAAATGATTCAACCGACTTTTACTGGCATTGCAGTGGTCTGATGGGTCTTTCTTTTTGTCAAATCGCGTATCAGGTCATAACGAGTACGAATAAAAAAAAAACGCATTTAAAAAAAATTTCGATTTGGGCCCTTTTTCTAATAACCGCTTCAATTAAACAAAGCACCTTATTCAAACGATCCAAAAGCTAACATTCCAGACTATATATGTACGATAATGATATATATTTTGATGAAAACTATACAAAAAAGAGTTATTGGAAGTGCTTAAAACTTGGTCTATTAAAAACAATATTATTGCGATCAACTTGAAGGAAGTATGGGTTACACAGTATTGCGGCTACCACCTTACCCCTGTATATACAACCTCATTGAGCAAATTTGACACCAACTTAAAGTAGGATTTCGTCGTAATAATATTTCACACACTTAATTCTAGTGTATGAACTTTAATTGATGTATGTATCAGATTAACTGGGAATATCTTGTAAAACATGTAAAGCAAATAGAAAAGAGTTATGCCAATCTTAAAAACGCAACAGAAAAATTAGTTTGGGTTAGTGGGTTAATCTAGATGATAGAAGCGATAATAAAACAGATTTAGTTTAGTAATATAGAACTTAGTGTTAACTAAATATTTATACTTATGTAAATATTATAATGTGTTATATTATAATAATCGTGTTATATTTAATTTAATATAAATTCAACTTTAGCCTGTTAATTAACTCCTGTGGATACAACAAAATTAATATTACAGTAATTAAAAATAAACATTACTCTGGATCTGAATGGATTTCTGTTTGTCATTATAAACCTTCTACGTTGGGGTTTGGAACCTTCGGCAACATGCACTAAAACAGAGTTTTATCCACAATACCGATCAAAATTTTTTGCACTAGACGCGCGTTTCGCTAACCATGTTAGCATCATCAGGAGATGATTAAAACTGAGGAGTTTTAATCATCTCCTGATGATGCCAACATGGTTAGCGAAAGGCGCGTCGAGTGCAAAAATTTTTGTTTTGGTATTGTGGATAAAACTCTGTTTTAGTATTATAAACCTTACAGCTGTGGTTGATGGTTTTATTGAAGTTTCATTGTTGTAATTTATTGGACTGTTTATATACTTTTTTAAAGTTTTTAGTCGGTTTCTAATATTCCTGATTAGGTATACTATTTCAATAAAATACTTTGATGAACTCTCTCAATAATAATATTGTTTTATTATTAAGAGCATATTTACGCAATTAAAATGACCGCATTTATTTGCAGCTGCAATATAGAAACTCTAACGCAGGAGGTGGCGAAGGGTGCATACGTCCCTGCTCCAACGCTCCAACATTATAATAATGTTGCCACTGTCTACTCCAGAGGGAGCCGAGCAAACTACGGACACCCCATTTAAAAAGTCAATGGCTGGCTGACATTCAAAAAGCGAATCCGATAA
>MU184970.1:37333-47715 GCA_016904865.1 Pissodes strobi | reverse complement strand
TATATTATTATTGTTCCTTATATAAAATAATATTTAGATTCTTCAACACCTTATTTCCTATTTCTTTTAATTTACTTATTGTGCACATTTTAAATATTTGGTCGTCTGTTTTAGCTTGACCTTATCAATACCATGATCGCTTGCCATTGATTCGAGCTTAGACAATATTGTCGCTAGAGACATATTGCCATTAGTGATCATAATTTTATTTTCGTAATTTTCGGCGTTGGATCGACCTTTTCTCATCATGACTATCCTAAGATAGTTGGGCTTATTGTCGAATTTTACCATAGTATTTTTCTCTTGACTGCTAAAATATTTATATATTATTATTGTTCCTTATATAAAATAATATTTAGATTCTTCAACCCCTTATTTCCTATTTCTTTTAATTTATTTATTGTGCACATTTTAAATATTTGGTCGTCTGTTTTAGCTTGACCCTATATCGGTGTCCTCCGCTTGCTTAGAGCTGGATTATACACAGGATTCACCGAGGCATATAACACTCAAAAACTCACGACACGCGTTGCGACTGGCAGGGTCGCCATGTAGAACTTATTTTATACTATCCAATAAATACTCCAGGTAACTGTAGAGTTCTGTATTAACTTTTACTATAATACATCAGATGGTAAAGCTACCTGATGTATACTCTTATAATCTACGTACACGTAACAATGTTACTCAGTCTTGTATTCTCTCTCTATATATCCTATATTGGTATAGGTTCACGGCTCGGTCGTATATCAAAATGTTGCACTGACGAGGTTGACTAAACAAGGTTTCAACCTTACCCTTGCCGACTGCGTCAGGTATCGCGTTCATTCAAGCTAAACAATAACACTACGTGAACTGCGTAATGTAAATAACCTTCGTCTAGACCTCGGGCTAGTCGTGATGTTTTAAAGATCTAATTTGTGAAATACCGAGTGTTTCTTGATACACTACACCAAGCACTTTGGACGGCCGAAGCTTATCACCACGCTAAGACTCAACATCTGTACATACCTGGGGAGGGGGTTGAGGGCTGTTGGGGTTGAGGTCTGTTAGGGTTGGGGTTAGGGTTGACGCTGACAGGGATGCTTTGGCTGCCTGTACGTCTCTTGCGATGAAGAATGTTGAGGTTGTTGTGGAGAAAAGTGCGAATAGGGATGGTGGGCTGGATATGGACCAGATGACTCCACCTATAGTGCGGCTGTCGCGAGATGTGGATGCGGTTAATGGTCGTTATTTGCTGGCTAGACTGAGGGACCCCTCCATATTAAAGGCTCTTCGGCTGTTCCTTGCCTATCTCCATGACCAACCCTACAATGTGTCTGTTTTGAAGGGCACACCAACACTAACATCAGATTAGCTGTAGCTTCAGAGGGAATTCCTAGGGACGTGGACTCCTTACGTAAGTTGTATCATCGCTTCCACGACGCCTACGGTATTGGTTCAGCAGAGTTTGAAGCAAATCTCCCTGCCTTCAGAACTTTCTTTTCATCCGAGGGACATCAGAAAATTAAGGAAAGTCATAGCAATTATTTTTCTACTGACTCTCCGATTAGAGGGTGGAATTTTTAGGTAGATTGACGCGAATAGAGGATCAAGCACCCTCTGAAAAATTGGATTATGGCAAGCTTAGTGTTTTTCTTATTAATATTCGGTCCTTTATTAGAAGAGTTTAATTTTTATTAGAAGTTTAATTTTTTAGAAATCATTGCCATAACTGAACATTGATTAAAGGTTGATGAGCCTGTGTTTGTCAAAAATTATACTACAGTAACTAGATTTAGTAGAAGTAATTTATCTCATGAAGGTACTATGATAATGCCTACTAACAACGACTTTTCGGCAGTAACTACGTTCGATAACTTATTGTCTGTGAAAGTATTTGAATTTGCCATCGTCTATCATAATACTTATGACCTCGATATTGTTTATATCTACAGAACACCTGACGCTGACATGCATATATTCAGTCAATGATTACTGAGCTTGCTTGAGTTCCTGCCTCTAAACAGCAAATTAATTTTGTGTGGCGACCTTAATATTGACTTTTCCAGTGTGTGTGCTGCTCAAGAATCTCTTCGGCCCATTTTCGACTCTTTTGGTATAATCATGCATATTAACACACCAACTAGAATAACTAAAACTAGTTCTAGTACTATAGACTAGGTCGCGTCATCTTTTGATCCAGAATTCGTTGACTGTGCTGTCTTTACTCGGGTTTCTCTGATCATGAGGCAGTGTTAACAGAATTTTCGTTAAAATTCAAATGCAAAAATGCTTCGCGCAAATTATGCCTTATTCTAAATTTCAAGCTTCTAACAACTGGCTGGGTTGTCCCCTCTGATGAAGTCGATACCGAATTTTCTGGATTTATAAAAACTTTTTCTACTCTGGCGTTCAAATCCTTTCCTCTTAGGCTTATCAAAATTAAACAGCATAAACCCTGGTCAAGTGAAAGCTTACGCACATCTGCAAAGAACATGCGTTCATTATCTCACCAAAAAAAATACTCGCATAGCGTCTTCTTCCATGATTACGTGAATCTTTACAGGCTAAATCCGGTAACGTTGCTAAAGAATCATGGTTTATTGTGAATGACTTAAGGAATAAGGCCTCTTCGTCTAGCACAATAATTGCTAATTCACCTGAGAACCTAAACAATTACTTTGTAAATCTGGCTAAATATTTAATGAACATCATGACTATTTTTTCATATCTCTCTAATGTTAAAGGAACCATATTAAAAAAAAGTAAATTTAAATGCTTTAATATTATTAAATAAAGATGAATGCGTTGCTTCAGCTTCTGTTAATTTTAATAACACCTTTGCTATAAACTGAAGCTGATAAGAACCACTTAAAAATGAACTAAATTTTTGAACAAAAAATTACTGAATTCTTCCCAAACACATGATAACAAATTGTAATTATAAAGCACCTCCAAAACGCATCATTTATTTACCTAATAATACTAACCTAACAGACCAGTAGTTAAACAATATGACATTATTCTTGTCGTCTTTCCAATTTCAATTCAGAACTTGACAAAGTGCACGAGCTTCTTACTGTTTTACTTGCATTTACTAACCATTTTCATCTTTACATTTTTCGATCCTGACAAGGCTGGCAGATTTGTTCTTCGAAAAGTAGAGTATTTTCTAGTTGTTTTAGATTTTTCAGCTTCGTTAGGGTTTGTGCTGTTTACACTCCGGGACCAGAGCCGAAGCGGCTCAAAAAACCTACAACTGAGGTGGAGTAATAGGCAACAATTTGTCTGATAAACATGAATCCGTCATAATAATATAGAACATATCTACAATGTACTCAATTTACGCAGTGCTGTAACTCTTGGATATCGATTTTTCTCTAGGACACAACGCCAAGGATATAGTCTCATAAAGCAGGCTTTTGACCTCAACATTTGAATAATAAATTCGGTGGCTGTTGTAAATAATTCAGTACCATTAGGGGATAGCATACTAGAAAGTTCCAAGGTTTTGAGCATCAGGTATTGAAGAGAGGGGGAGGGGAGATGCCCTATATTATTATAATTTGTTGCCTATATCTCGAAAACTATACATTTTTGATAAAAAACTATAATATTCTGAGTTGAAGAGCAGAAAATTCTCTAGAAAAATGTTCCTATGCATTTTTTTTTGCTAAACACAGTAGTTTTATAAATATTCTGGTAATAGGAAATAGAAAAAAAATAGTGTTCATATAAAACTTTATTTCAAAAATAAAAAAAAAAACAGTAAGAATAGAAATTTTTTATGTCACATATTTTCTATTTCTAAGTTTAAATATTTTTTATGGTACGTCATCGCCTTCATTACTTGTCTCGCCTATGGGAAGTTCGTCTTCCATAGAAGCCTGATCATCTTCCAAGCAGATCTCGTTTACAAGGTCAGCATTGTTGCAGCCATATCCAGCGTAATTATAGCACATTTTGAAACACTGTAGTCCATTTCTTTTGCATTCACAGTTAGTAGCACAATCATTAGTACAGCAGCAAGATATGAGGTGCAGTAAGCCTTCTGGAGTAGCGGCCTTGGTGGTGGCGACTGGGCGGAAATTATCTTGATATTTCTCCAATCCCCTTAAGGGAATCGTGATACACACGTAGTGAGTGTTCTCTTGCTGCAGCCGTTGTGGGGGAAAGAAAGAGGTTGAACTACTCATGAACTTGTTGCTTACCTATTCGTTTCACATAAAGTTGGTAGCGCAACTTTTCCAATGAAAGTTGATCTGTTAAACTATACATGGCCCGAAAAAAAAATTCACTAGCTTTAACAAAGTCATCCGAAGAGGCAGCAGGGTTCTTAAAGATCAACAGCTTTCATCTTAAGTCTTGTTGGCTTTAACTATCTTGAAGGGGATGGAGTAAACCATGTCAATTTAGTGTTACAAAAAGGCGATAGGGGGATTTCACGCGTACGTTACGTAACTTTTGCTTTTACGATTTACATTACTTTACTTTATTTACCAAAGGAAAAAGTGCATATATAAAGCTTTTTAATATTTTAAGGTTTTTTTATAAAGTATTTACTCACAATATTTACAAAACCGCTAAGTTTAGCTAAAAAATATATAGGAACAGTTTCTGCTCTTCAACTTTGATTATAGTAGTTTTTCAGTAAAAGTATAGTTTTATAACCAACAAACTATAATAATTTAGGTCTTTGGCCTCCTCCCCTCTCCCTCTCTTCCATACCCGACGGTAAAACCCTTGGGATTTTATAGTATGCGATCTCCTAATGGTCCCTAAACAATTTAGAATAGCCACAGATTTTATTTTTTGGGGTGAGACTCTTTTTTTCCTTAACTTTACTGGATTAATAACCAAGCACCGAGCACGCGTAACTGCTGATTGCTTTAAAAAGGTTTTTGCTATTTAGTTGCGTTCTTAATATTTGTTTAATCTTCCTCCCGAATTCAAATGTTATTTCCTTTTTCATCATTGTCTCTTCATTCGCCGTACTGAACCCGCCTGCTTACAGCTTTCCACGAACTGTGTTAATGATGCGACGCTTATCAATTCCAACCTGCTTCTGGATTCCCTTGAAATCTTCAATAATCTGTAACATTTGATCCAGCAGTTCCTTCGTTGCTTCCATTGTTATCATTATAATTGCTCATATTATTATTAATTTTAATTAATATTATTGTTTATTACTGTTATTATGCTGGAAAATCGAACCATTTCCAAAATTTGAAAATTCGTGTTATAAGAGCATTCTCGTGATATTAAGCAGATGTTTTCAAACTTGCATATAATTCCGCATAATTACTACAATAATTAGAAAGCAATGTAAGATCTTAGCATTAGTTAATAATATACTAATTTATTTGTACAACATAATAATGTACTTCAAAAGCTATAAGCTCATAAATCTTTTATGATTCTGAATATATATAGCAAATTTAAAGAAACACCTCTAACACGTCGTAAATATCTGAATGTGCGGCCAAATGGAAAGAATGTAATAAACGGAATTAGTTAATGATTATTCAAAAATAATTCAATTAAAATGGTAATTCGCGACCAACATGCATATTTAATGTGATTTGCGGAAATACATTGACAGACAAATAAAGCAACATTATATTCCTACATTTTAGAATTTATATTAAACTCTTAGAGCTGCATGCGTTTATTTTATTTAAAATCCATCAATGTAAAGAGTACAAAAGTATTACGAGATTAACTGAAGCTCACGCGATATATAAATTAACTCTTACAAAAGAACTAGAGTTGTGCGGTATCGTGATTTGACTTTATGCAAGAAATATTACTACAATTTATGTGATAGTCAGCGTAAAGAATGCATTATATTTCACCTGTCTCTTAGCACGACAAGAAACATTTTAGAAATATGACAAAATAAATTTCGCAGGCACGCTGTTTTGATGTCTTTATTATTGGAAACTTTTCCACACGAACTGCAATACGAATTTTAAAAAGGAGCTTCAGGAAGTAGAGAGATGAAAAGTATAATTATTTATTTAAAGCCTTGACCACGTTGCAGCTCACCTATAGTGATACAAGATGTATTAGATAATGCAATGAGAATGTTCTGTAAACATTTATTGTTACAGAAGGCAAACAAAGTATGAAAAGAGGTGGTTGAAGAATAAGTGGCCAGTATAACGGCGCAGATGGAGTAATACAAAAAAAATCAATTCAAAATACGAAATTAGCTAGCTTGAATTATTAGGTAAAACCAAAGGAAATTATCGAGAAAAACTAAGCTCCCTGAAAATTATGCATTCCCTTACTTTCCACTTCGTTATAGATATTACACATATCCTACTTAGTGAAATAGTAACTAGCCTTGTTAGTAGAAGATTAATAAACCAATAACTCATTGTAACACTATTCAAGCATGTTATCGTTATTTAACTGCAGTAATAAAGCTTGCACTAAAGAGCTAATCGGATATTTAAGAACTTGACGCATCATAAACGTTGATAAATAAATCATCTTCACCTCTAATTTTATTGTTTCAGTTTTTCTAATGTTTTATATAGGTACTCATCTGAAAGGCAGTGATTTGTCATTCTAGTTCGATAATACACACAATTAAATTATTATAATTATAGATGCACTTATTTGTCAAATTAAATCCCAAATAAAAAAGAAGCATGAATGAATAAATTTTTAAAACGCGGGCGAGAGATCCTTTGCAGGTAGGCCACCATTGTATACCCATTCAAATACCAATTCAACGAGAGGTGCGTATGCGGAGACGACGGTGGATGTTGTACTTGAAGCGCTGCAGGTTGAAATTTTCGGGGAAGACGTTAGCGGCAGTTCTCCAGATAAAAGATTCCAGCAACAGCTACGTCCTAGGTGTTTGTAACTGAATCGCATGCTGATGACCAGCTTGTGTCTGACGGGTGTGTTTGCCACAACTCTGAGCGGACTAGCTAATTAAATGTGTCCGACGATAAAACTCTTTTTTAAAAACAATTTATTTTAAAATTAAGACTAACAATATGAATGCAAGCAATGTAATGACACAAATAGGTAAACTACATGTATTTATAAGCTAGGTTATGCTGCGGTTGCAGTCTCCACGGTCTGGTCCAGGTCAGCAGGAATGGTACATGTAACTAGCTCGTTCAAACACCTTTCGTAGTAGTATCGATAGTAAAGAGAGAAATTCGCCACTTTTCTTCGATGTTCAAGACTATCAAGGTCTTTAGTCAACTCTGGGTCATCCACAAGACGGATTGCTTTCCTCTGTATGTAATCTAATATCTTGAGCAAGTGTGTGGGTGCCGAGCTCCACACATGAGAACAATATTCCAGAGATGCTCTTATCTGGGCCTTATAGAGCAGTAAGAGCTGATGAAGTGTATACAACGTTTTTGCTCTATAGAGTGCTCCTAGTTCTTATGCTCCTGTCTTGGAGAGTTCGGTGAGGTGATTACGCCAAGACATGTTGTTTTCTACGTTGATGCCCAGCAAGTTTATATATGAGGCCAGAGTCATTGTTTGTCCTGTCACTGATAAGTCAGATCCTGCGGTGTTTGCTTTTTTTGAGAAGAAAAACTGCTTCAGTCTTTCCTGCGCTAAACTGGATATTGTATTCCTCACCGCATTCCAAGATGGCGTTCACATCCTCATTGATGGCAACAATCTGATTTTCTCTGATCTCTCGCGTTGGGAACGAGCAGCGGTCATTGGAGGCCGCGATATGAATCTAGCTGCTATCGTCTGCAATGCTGTAAATAGAATTCTTTGTCCTAAGAGATCGTTGATATAAAGCAGGGACAGTGTGGGAGATAATACACACCCTTGCGGAACTCCGGCATTGATTTTAACTTCCTCCGAGAGATGTCCATCAACTAGGATGCTTCGATCCCTTAAGAAATTTGAAAGCCATAGAAGTCAGGAGATCTGTGCTTGCGGAAGTCATACTGGCGATCGCTTATGATGCCTGATGATCCATATATTTTAATAGCTGTTCGTTAATCAGTTTCTCCGTGACTTTGGACATGATGGAACTAAGGCAATTGGACGGTAGGGTTTTGGAATCGTTTTTTAAATTTCTTCGGGATTGGTTGCACCTGAGTGCATTTGCAGCTAGAAGGAAATCATGCAGTTCGGTATGATAGGGAGCAAAGCCTGCATAGCTAGTTCAGCAGGACATTTCTTAAGCACTATTGCGGAAACGCCATCCGATCCTGTGGTCTTGTTGTGTCTAGGCCTTTGAGTATTCGTTTCACTTCGCGTTTAACGAAACACCATACCTGGCATTGACGAAATCCACTCTCGGAATAGTTGGAGGGGTCTCTTCTTGAGAAACTAAGGTAGAATTTGAAGCAAACATTTCGACAAGAATGTTCGCGTTTTCTTTGGCGGTCGTCTCCGCTATTGAGCCATTATCTTTGGTCAGTGGTGGGATTGACGTCTTTGAGAAACCCTGATTGACAGCTTTGGCAACTCATCAAACGGATCTTGCTCCGTTAGGACAGTTGAGAAGCTTGTTCTTTATCTGCTCGTTATATCCCTCCTTGCTTTCGTCAATAGTCCACTTACACTGGCTTCTGTTCATGATGAATATATTTTGATTTTCGGCTTTCGGATCTTGGAGCTATTTGCGGTAGGCGGCATTTTTAGCATTGACCGAGCAATTTTGCCAAACTATGGTTTACTCTTTGATATACGTTTCATAGAAAAGGGGATGAAAGCTTCCATACCAGCTAGAATAATTTGAGTTATCTCATCAGCAGATTCAGAGGTGTTTTGATTCCTAAAGCAGACATTTTTCCAAGGAAAGGAAGATCACGCCACCCTGCAGATTTGTAGTGCCAAACCTTTCGGGGTACCTGTGGCTTCTGTGCTTTGATAGCAAGTTCACAGGCTGCGGAGATAAGATTGTGGTCTGATGAGCCCAACGGAGGTTGAACAGTTACGATGTAGAGGTGAGGATTAGTTGTTAAGAATAAATCCAGGAGGCTAGAAAAATATTTTTGGCTCTCAGGGATCCTGGTAGGTTCGTCAACGAGCAGAGTAAGTCCGTGATTCTCGGCTTCTCGTCCTTCATCGTCGTTTTTGTTGGAGTGTTTCAACCAGTCGATGTTATGTACGTTGATGTATCCTACTATGACAATTTCTGCTGTTGGATAATTGATTTACAGAAAATCAACTTGATTACCAAGATCTGAGAAAAGCCATTGATATTGGTGTTCGCTAGGTGGTCTATACAAGCAATAAATGACTTTGGTTGCTTGATTTGTGCTTAATTTGAACCAAATGACATCGAAGTTCTTAGGTTCGTACGTTGACAACATAAATAGTCTCGTATAAAAACAGCTAATCCAGAGTTATGTCGAAATCGGGAGTAAAGGTCATATCCGGGTATATTCAAGTGAACATGCGAAGGTGTGTAGAAGGGGGGTCATTTGAGGGTTTTATTCAGATTAGACTTAGGTATGCAAATTTTAAATTGGTAATTGCTGGAGACCTAAATTTGAACTTAATGGTAAAGAACGCAGAACACAGTTTGTTTCTTGACCATTTATCACAGTATAATCTTAATCAAACGGTTTTTAATCCCGCAAGAGAGGTAAGAGATTCTTACACACATAGATAATATTTTGCGAATTTCATTGATGGTGTTACTGTTGAAGCCTTGGAGATGACTCGGCTCTATCGCATTACGATGCAGAGTACCTTACGGATACCTGTGAACAATCTAAAGCAAACAATTTAAATTATGTATATGAACGTGTATATTTTTCAAAAAATAAGCTTGAATAGTTTGGGTGGGAGCTGAGCATGGTTGATTTTGGAATCCAAAGATGTTAATATTTGGATGGATTTGGTTTTCCCTATAAAGAACTATTTATACAAGAAAGCAATCCAATGCCTGGATAACGGAGGGAATTAAAATATCTTGCCAAACAAACCATAGCTTGTATCATTGAAAAAACAAGGCATATTTTGTAATTAAGGATGTAATAGCGTTAAAATTTTAAAAAGTAAGTTCAGAAGCAAAGGGATGTAAAACATAAATGTCATACAAAACATGGGCTACTTGGTCGCTGCTGAGAAAAGTCTAAAAGTTAAAGAAACAATTCTGTAAATAACAGTTTTTCGGAAAAATAGACACTCTTATTGACTCTTGTCCAGATATATACGGGACCGAAAATATTGGTATGGGCTCCATGCCAGGGTGTCAGCAGTCAATATTTTTGAATTCAACAAATAGTGTTGAAAATTATAATTGTATTAAAGGACTAAATAATAAGACATCGGTTGGGGAAGATCAAATCCCAGTCTCGCTGTTAAAAGAATCTGCAGAAATCATTTCCGAGCCGCTGGCACATTATACAGATACAGACGGGGCCGGGAATATTAATGTGGGCTCCATA
>MU184970.1:11434-32035 GCA_016904865.1 Pissodes strobi | reverse complement strand
ACTAAGCCCCTTTTCTTTAATATTTGAGTCTTTTTCTCTTCATTTTCCAAAGTTACAATGATCAAGCCCATTTCGGATTTAGTTTTCTGCAACCTAACATCTGTGATACTTTCCTGTGTAAGTGATTCATCAATAGTTTTCATCACAGAGAGTGCTTTTTCTTTCAAACGATTTTTATCGTATTTTCCGTTGAAACCACAGACTCCGCTGACAACTAAATTATTTTTGACTTTCTGATATTCAATTTCATTCATAAATTTGTCCATATAACTTAAGTCTTTCTTAAGCATGGAATTTTCAGTTCGAAGTTCTTCTACAATTTCTGAGAGAACTTGAGTTCTCACGCGTTCAGTCTCGAACAAGTCATTCATATAGTCCAGCGAAGTTCTCATTTGAGAAATTTCCGTTTTCATTTCTTTAATGACTTTTGTAAATTCTGCAAGGTTGCGGTCCACGCCAGGTTCTTGATCTTTAGTTGAGGTTTTTTCGTTTTCTTTAGACTTATTGGCTCTTGTGGTGATCGTTGTTGTTTTGTCATTCTTCCCACTAAAAACATTTTTTTCACTAGTATCCAAAGTTTCTTCTGTTTCAAAAGAACCATTGTATCTACTTCATTAACACCACCGCATTCATTATGAAAGTATTTATTGCATACATTGCAATGAAGTTTGTATGACTTCTTAGCAATATTTGCATCACAAACTTTGCAATTCAGGGACATTCTTGCTGTCACCGTATACACTTAACGTTAACGTTACGGTTGGTTATCCGCTACAACAAGTTACTATCGAATCACAGAGCAAAAACGGCGAACAATAAAATAAAATTCAAGCGTTCGGGCCGAGACGGATTACGTCAAAAAAGAAGCGAAAACTTATTTACTGATAAGCACTTTTAATCCATTGTTTGCACTCTAATATGCGTTCAACTAGAACACATCGCACGTAATCTAAAAATAATAATTTGACTGCATAGAGAAAACCTTAATACACAGCTGATCAAAATTTCAATATTTATTAGCCACTTTTAACACTATAAAACGGAATAAAAGCAAGAGCAGTGCAGGCATTGCTCACACTTCAGTATTATTCTACGGACCATATTAAAGAGGAACCTAAGAATGAACCTAAGAATGAAGAATATTATTATACTATTATTACAATGGTTCGTGAATTACCACTTCTACAGAAGAATCCACCATTGCCTCGCAAAATCTGGCATTACAATTCTGCAAACTGGGACGACCTAAGGGAGTTCAACCTAGAGTTTCCTCGGCTTGATATCTGTTTTGGAACTAACGACCCGACTGTCTGCTGCGAGGAGATAACGCAAGTTTTCTTGCCAGTTAAGATTTACAAGTGCTTTTCTAATGTAAGAAACATGTCTTAAGATAAGTCAAGTATCAGTATCAGAAGGGGTGGCCCCTAGCGGGTCTTGCATTTAGGCCACCAATTGGGCCCGTTGTGCTCCCATTCCGCATTAGGATGCCGGTTCTCCTTAAGAAAGCCCGAATCTCCTTCAGACTATCTCGACGCACTGAATCTGGCTCGATCGGCGTTGCGCCAGAGATTCTGAGTCTTGTCCACGCAAAGACAAGGGTAAGTATATGGTATGGGGTCTCATCGTCCTCTGTGCAGCATCTAGGTAGGCACAACAACCCCCAGGCGAGACTCTTCGCGGGCCCATGTATTATCATAAGCCTCGTCTGTCTCAGCCTGCTTTGCAAGTTTAATTAGCCAGCTCCTACACTCCCTTTCGAACATGGAGCGCGTATGGACCGATTTCAGCGCCATGAGTGCAGCCTTGCTGTCGGAGCAAAAGAAAATTCTTCCGCGACCGACACTGAGGCTTACCGACTCCCAGACCCCATCATGTTCGAAAAAATTTCCTCTTGTAAAATGGTAGTGTGCTCGCCCAGTGAGGCGGATAATTTCCACCCCAGGGCCTCACAGTCTGCACCAGCTTCAGAAAGTGTGCCCATTCTCGACCTGTAAGTGAACCAGACTAGTCCAGCCCAGCAGAGATAAGTCAAAAGTGGTTCTAAAAAACATTTGTTAAAAAAAGGCTTTTTACTCTTTGGAAGAATGTTTGCTGATGGAGATGGACCTCTTTGTTGGTTTAGTTCGTATTCTCATCTAAATGTTATAGCAACTGCTAAGGCTGATTATATGTTAGTTATATTGTCTATCTATTATCTTTAATTATGATGAAGGAGACATTTTTAAAAAGGCCTACATATTATAAATAAGAATCGCTAGAAAACAATATTTGTCATTTTATTAATAATTTTTGTGGGGAAAAAGAAAAAAAAATGTTTTGCAAAAATGCAGGCATGTCATTTTACACCGTGTGTACCTTATTTACCATTCACATATGAAGTTATGCAAGCAGCACTTACAATGCAAACAAGTACCAAAAACTAAATTTCGATTAAAAATATCCATGATGCAATATTTATCACCAGCCTCAAACTATTTGAAAATTAATAAGAAAGCATAGAGAAAAGTGTGATTTGACGGTTCAGGATATTGAGAACTAATTTAAACTAAAATATTGAAACAGTACTTCAATCCGGTACCAAATACTTCCAGCGTGAGACACCTTTCTTTTCAAACTAAGAATGCGTTCTTAACACTATATATCAAGCTAAAAATGTCAATCACCTCATGTATCCATATCAATTTTATAGATAGTTATTAGCTTAGAAAGTTGAGCATACTTATTTTAGTATTATAGTGTGATGCTTATAAGTGAGTGTTTTATTTTGAATGTAAAAGTAGAAACGCGGTTGCCACAAAAGGTTCAACATCAATTAAAAAATAAGTTTCACATAAGTCATATAAAACAACTATGTATAGCTTGAACTAAATTTTGCATGTCATCTATCAGCCATAGAAAAGAAGACCTTCAAAACTTTCTTCTTTGACTCAACAGCTAATTTGCTTCAAAGCAGTCAGAGGAGCAACAAAAAAAAATTGGTCAAAAAAAGAACGACAATTAGAAGCCCGTAAAGGTGCATTGTACGAACCAAGGGTCCTTGTTAACACTCAACGTAAGTTGGTAGTTGAAAGCTGTCAACATTTGATTAATTGAAAAAAATGGTTATTGTTGGTCGACGGGAAAACCGAGCTTTGTCTGCCTTAGAAACCTTCGAAACCGTAATTAGGCTTATTAGATTGTTATTTAATTGAATTATATGGTTGACGATGGGTACTACGAACTCTGTGAAGTTAAATGGTCTAACTGAATTAAATTATGCGCCACATAAATAACTAGGATCATTAGTTTGAATAATATAATATTAACGATATAGTTATTAGTGACTTTTAAACAGCAAGTTGAATTTGCTGTCATAAAATTAATAACATTTTCCATTAAATATCACTTTGCAGCTCCACTATGCAGGCTTTTCTCCCTATCATATAGAACTGCATGCTCCCCTTCTAGCTGGAAATACGGTGTAACCAAACCCGAAAAAGGGTAAAAAAATGATTACAAATAACTACGGTTCAAATGCCTTAGTTCCCATCATGCCCAAAGTCATGGAGAAACTAATAAACGAACAGCTCTTAAAATCTCTCGAATCGGTAGGCATTATAAGCGATCGCAAGAAACGTCGGCAGAGGGCGCTAAGGCAATTCAGGATCAAGTAGTCAAAATCGTAAATTATAAAATAACTGTAAGAAATTACAGTATGCAACAGGTGGCGCTAATGGTGCTAGTAATCTGTACATTAATCTACAGCCACTGTACAGTAATCTGACAAATGCCAACCAAATCGATGATGAAATTCAACCACACATCTAACACTTAGAGCTAGATCTAGCAGGGTAACTAATCAGCCTTCAGTTTAGAAGTGCTCTGGTGGTTCAGTGGTTAGATGCTGGACCTCTGATACGGTGGCGCGCGGCGGCTCGGGGTTCAATTCTTGTCGGTTTAATTTATTTTTAAGATTATGTTTATAAAAAGTATTTTTTCTTCTGCCTTGGGTTAATTTTGGTTAGTTCCTGTTCTTTGAGCCCCCGTAGCGACCGGAGGGTTATGCGTGAAGTGAAATAATACATTCGGCTGATTAGGTGCCGCGTTAGGTCTAGCTCCAAGTACATCGAAATTAGACTTCCTCTGACAAATAAAAACAGACTTGAAATTTCCAGAGAGAATATCAATAAGGGGAATGTGATCCAAAAAATGTCGATGCATGGATTCAGATGCTAAGAGCGAAATCCCTTGGGGAAAAGTTTTAGGTTCAGAACCAGGGCAAAATATGAAAATCATTGACAAGTGTTGGGCTTGTTTTTTAATACTGAATGCGATCATCCCCGGTCGAGGGATTTGAGGTCGTGCGGCACAAGTTTTGGGGACATGACATGGTGTTGTAGTTATCACTTACGGTCATTTTCGTTTTCTTTCAAAAAATATATATGAAAAGCGTCGGCAAAGGAAATATGGGCGACCAAATGCACTATAATCAATTTGTTACTCGCACTCAAGGCTAATAACTGATCAAATTTCAAATACATTGACACTGATACCAGTGCCCAACCGAACCAGAGCCAAACTTTTTAGCCAATGGATTTCGCTATAAAGGGATTGCCGAGTTGAGAAACAGTCGACCGATACAAGTAATCAGGCTGATTTATGGCTCACCGTGAGTTGTCATTTCCTGTAAATATACAACCAGAACAAGTGACAAACTTTTTAAAGAAGAAAAAGCTGAATAGGGATGTACCCGTGTAAACATGTCGACCAATAGAGATAATCTTTATAGTTCTTTTAAGCTAGGAGTACCGATAGATAAAAATTGCTATAATAGAGCCAACCATATATTTAAAAGAATCCATTATTGAAGATCCAAGGAATTCCCCAAGACGCTAAGTTCAGAAGAGTTTAATGAACAATTAAATGAAATCCATTTTAATTTGTTCATATTAATATCCAGTGGATGAGGAATAAATTGTTTGATCTTAAGGTTCTCTTTCATGATACAAAACCATTTTGTTTATCTTAATACCCAGTGCATGAGGAATAAATTGTTAGATTTTAAGGATCTATTTTATAATCCAAAACCACATCGTGTGAGTATTAATGAACATTGGTTGAGTGACGAAGAATTTGAGGACCAACATGAATCATGCTAGTTTTTTTTTGCTGAGGATACTCCAGAGAGGCACTTGCTCTCGATTCACTTTCAGTGGAGCTTCACGCGGAGGTCGATAGGGTTTATTTTTTCAAATTATCTTGTCACGAGCAGTAATCCCTGACGCCACGCGTTGGATGGCGTGCAGGTTATGTAGGTCAGATTAGGGATCGATCTACGTCAGGTGAGAAGAGATGATAAAGAAGACACTTTGGTAAAATAATAATAATATCAATCGAGCGGTTACTTAACGTGTTTACACTATATCCGATTACTAAAACACGCATGCCCTATCGCTTGAAATATGGCTTGAATTGTTTATTTATTTATTTATTTATTTATTTAATAATAACTTTAATATACAATAATGAGTACACAATAAATTTTCAAATTCACATTTTTACAAATAAGTTGCACCTAGTTGTAAGACATCCGTATGTGCCGAAGTAAAGCTTACATCTAATCCACATCTAGTAGGTATATATGTAGCTAAATTAAAAGAAAAATTCAGAAATTCAGAATTTGTGTACATTACTTATCCCTAAAGTAAACTAAAGTAATTGAAGTAAAAAGAAAAAAGAAAAGAAGAAAGACAGAAAGAAACGAAATTGGAAATTGTCACCCACTAAAACAGGGATGCGAATAAATGAAAATTATTTTTAATATACTCCCTGGTACAGTCAGATTTTTTTTTCTTAGTCTTAATCTCCCTTATATCATTTGGTAAAAGATTAAAACATTTAGGTCATAAGTAAGGAACAAATTTTTCTGTGACTTTTTGGAATATTCAAATTATTATTTGTTCTAAATCTAGTTACATGGTCACGACCAGCATATTGCTTAAGTTCGCTGGATTTCAAGACACAAGTACATAATTTAGAGACATACATTGTACGAATGTTATAAATATTTTCTTGCTACTACAAAGTGGTGGGATACAATATATTCTTTTTAAATAATATTTTTTAAATTGTGTTTTGGACAACATTAAGTTGGTTTAGAGCAATATTATACAGACCACCCCATATCAATATATCATAAGTCAACAAGAACTCAATCAGTGTCTTGTTAATTAACAGCAGCAGTCTTCTAGATAGTAATTCTCGTAGTTGATAAACCTTATGTAAAAGAGCTCTAATTTTTTTTGTTATATATAGTGCATGTTCCTCCCATTTCAAGTTTTCATCAATAATAATGCCCAAATACGTCACATTTTTTACTGCCGTAATTTTTTCTTCAAAGTTATCAATTTTTATGTTTTGAAAATTTGGTTTGATGCATTAATAGAGAAGGCTATGTAATTTGTCTTTTTTATGTTAAGAGAAAGTTTTAGCGAATTTAAAAGATGTTTAATTCTCCCAAGTTCCCTTTGGACCACTTCCCTAACATCTTCCCAAGATGAACCTTGAAACAAAACCGCCGTATCATCGGCGTACGATATTATTGTACCCTTCATGTCAAGGTTTGTAAGGGCATATATGTAAAGATTAAACAAAAGAGGTCCCAACACGGTACCCTGGGACACTCCAACCGGAATCTGTTTCTCTCCACTCACAGCATCACCAATCCGAACATACTGGTGCCTGCCCGTAAGGTAACTATTAAAGACATCCAATACAGTGCCCCTAATCCCATGTCTGCTTAACATTTTAAGCAGGAGATCGTGCGACACATTATCGAACGCCTTCACAAGATCTAGGAAAACTGCTATACACTTCCGACCACTATCAAGATGGCTGGTTACTCTTTTTATTAATTCATAAATTGTATCACTAGTGCTCAGTCCAGCAAGAAATCCAAACTGCCTATCCGACAAAATGTTGTTCTTGGAGAAAGTGTTAATCAGACTGATTGGTATATAGTTATTGATTCTTTTTTATTTCCTGATTTGTGGATAGGCACCACCACAGAATTTTTGAACTGTTTGGGAACAACACCCGTCAGAAAAACCCGATTAATAATGTGTTCAAGTGGAGAAAGTACGTGAGCATGAATCTTTTTTACAATTTCTGTTGTAATGCCATCAATGCCTGGACTACAGATATTTTTTAGGGATTTAATATGTTTGATTAATTCGTTGTTAGTTACAGGTTTTTAGATACATAGAATTATGGTTAATTGGTATGTTACTCAAAAAATCAATATCTTCATTATTTATTTTTTCCGCCATTTTCAGTCCAATATTAGTGAAGAAATCATTACAGAAATTCGCCATATCCCTATCATTGTCAAATTTTTGTCCATTTTCATCAAATATATTAATTCTTTTTTCAATTTTTTGACTACTTTTGTTGGTGGCTTCGGTTATAATGTAGTAAATCTTTTTTAGGTCTTTCTTATTTTCATCTATTTTGTTTCTATAGCAGTTGTTTTTTGCGGTGTTTATAATTTTTTTTTAAGTTATTACGGTATTTTTGTATTCTTATTCTTTTTGATAAGAGAAATTTAGTAAAAGATGTTTTTTATTCTGTCCCCATTCTTGATTGATGCAACTATACCTGCCGAGATCTATGGTTTAATCCCTTTTACCTTTTTTGATCCTGTATTAGTGTAAGTGATTTTTGAGTTTTGAATTATTTTGTGAACTTCCTTTACAAACAGATTAGTTGCATGCTCAGAATTGGCCACGCTAAGAACATTTTGCCATGATTGTTGTTCAAAAAGGGTCTGGAGCTTTTTAAAATTAATCCTAGTAAATACTTTGGAGTCACCAGAATTTTTTTGTGCAATATTTTTAAGATCATTACTAATGTTTAGCATAATAGGACAGTGATCGGTCATGGCATGCCGTATTACATAAGAATCATATTGAAATTTATTCTTTATTTTTGTCTTAGTAAATATATGGTCCAAACATGTAGATGACGTGGGAGTTGCACGAGTCGGTTTATTAATTAGGGGGTGGATAACAATAGATCGCTAAAATAGAGAGGTAATCCGTGGTAACAATATCATTGCTCAATAAATCAATATTTATATCACCAGTTAGAACTTGTACGTGTGTGTTATCCTCAGATGATTCTAAGTAAGACTCCAAATCCTGGAGAAACAACTGAACATTAGTTGAAGGTGGTCTATACATGGCTATAACTGAATATGTGAGGTTATTTATTTCAAAATTTAGCTTTGTTACTGTAACACCACTCTTTTGCAGCCCATGACTTGAGATTTGTACATTAAAATCTGATTTATAAAATACTAGAATTCCGTCATTCTGGTTAATGGACGCGTTATTGTAATAATTACTGTAGTTTGGAATATTGAATTGTTTACAAGACTCAATTTGCCAGGTTTCACTCAATAAAATAATATCACAGAAGCCTGCCCTATAAGTATTAAGGAACACGAGCAGATCATCAAAATTTTTTCTTACACTTCTAATATTTACATGCAATAAATTTAATCTTTTGGCTGGATAACTTAGAGTTTCTATTAACATTTCACCATCAATTATCATACACTTGTCTTCAAAGTCCTTAATTTGTTCAAGAACTTCCACTTCTTGTTGGGTGGCTGCTCTATCCATAATCGATCCTTGTCTTCTTGATGAAGATGTGGTGCTGAAGAGTGAGGCATTCAGAACTACGAGCTTCATGGTTTATGGCATATTTTGTTTTATGAGTTCTGTTTGAATTTATGCAGTTATGACATTTCTTGACATTCGTACCTTGGCAATCTCTGAGACCATGTCCTTCTGTAAATCTTGGGCATATTTTTTTGGACTCGCATTGGTAACTCTTGTGAAAAAATCCCTGACTGTTGTAACACCTTGGAATATTTATCTCCTTATAAACTGGATACCGTTCCTATCCAATATACACCTTCCTATTGTATGTGAGCCTATAAAATAGGTCTGCTGATCACTCAACATAAATAGTTCTATTATGATTTTGAACATGATCTCTGATATATGTCACTGACAGTTGGTCTTGTTCGTTAATGAAGGAATTTTGTTTTCTGATAGATATCTCAATTTCTTCCTTAGTGAGCTTCTTTCTATATCCCGGTATCTTTAAAAGTGGCCTCATTAGTTTTGTGGTGTCTATTTCATAATCTTTCGACAGTTTATTCTCGACTAACTTTCTCAAAGCTTTAGTTTCAGATTTGGTGGGGCACTTGATAACAACTTTGCCATTTCTTTCATTTAGATTTTGTATCCCAACTCCTATTTCGGCTGGATTAATTAATTAATCTACCGATTTTCCCTGCAATATCCGCCACATTATCACTATTTTTAGGCCTGATTATGATGCACCTATTGAGTTCGATTAAGATATCAATAGAATAATCAAAGCCACGCCCCTGTGGACTGAATAATAAAATATGCTGACCATTGCATTCTTTAAGTTCATAATTGTTTGCGCAGCGATGCGAGCGAATTCGCGTTGCTTATAATTTTGTCTTGAATGTTTATACAATATTTTCCATGTTCAAGTTCAAACTTAGAACAGGGTTATAATTAATTCTTCTTCTTCTTCTTCTTATTCCGGTCCAATATGCATCCTGCACGTTGGGGATCTTCCGCACATTTATCAAATGATTGTAAGGGTGTTGTCTTCTTCCCGACGAAATATGGTTGCCACATCTGACACCCCGCTCCAATTCCTGATGTTTCTGAGCCACGAGTGCTGGGTTCCCTTCGGCCTTCCATCTTGCTCTGCAAGATCAGCTTCGGTATGGTTGGCGTAGGGAGGCCCTCTCAGGATGTGTCCCAGGTATGACACTTTCCGGGTTTTAACTATGTTTAGAAGCTGTCTCTCTACACCTGCTCTCCGCAGTACTTCCTCGTTTGTAATGTGTTTGGTGTATGAGATTTTAAATATTCCACATCTCGAACGCTTCAATGCGATTGAGTGATCTTACTTTGATTGACCATGTTTCAGCCCCGTACAACAGGATATGCCACACATAGCATTTTATCACTCTTAGTCGGAGGTCCAGGGGCAAGCATTGCAGGACACCCTGAAGTCGTCGATATGCCGTTTTGGCCATCCCGAATCGAGTCTTAATTTCCTCGTCACAGTCCCACGCGCTGTTAACAACAGATCCGAGGTACCTGAATCTCTTCCCTTGTTCGATGTTTTCGCCCTCTACATCGAGAGTCACCTCTCGGATGTGTCTACTGATCACCATAAATTTCGTTTTGGAGATGGTAATATACAGGCCGTACCGTCGACCAATGTCATTTATCTTATTTAAAAGATGCTGACGATCCTCCAAAGTGGAAGCCAACACCACGGTATCGTCGGCTCGCGTCGTATCTGATATTATTGATGGGTCTTCCATTGACCTTGATACCCCTGGGTTCATTTTCGAGAGCAATCTGAAATATTTCCTCGACATAAATAGTAAAAAGCATCGGAGACAAAATACAACCCTGTTGCACTCCCTTGGTTACATCGAAATCCTCGGTTGATACTGTGTCGTTTATCTTCACCTCGGCATTCTGGTTCCAATATAGTTGTTTTATGATTTGAATATCCTTCTCATCTATTCCGATTTCTCGTAGTCTTGCTAGAAGTAAATCATGTTTGACATTATCGAAATCTCTTTGGTAATCAATAAAAGAGAGAAAGATGCCCTGTTGTTGATCATAACACTTTTGTACCAGAAGCTTTAGGGAGAACAAAGCTTCTCTTGTTCCTAGTTCCCTAATCAAACCGAACTGCGTCTCACCGCTCATTTCTTCATATTTATTATGTAACCTACGATTAATTATTCTGAGGAAAGCCTTAAGTGCATGACTCATCAGGCTAATAAGTCTAAAGTCCTCACACTGTTTGGGGGTATTTTTCTTAGGAATGATAACAAAAGTCGATCTAAGCCAATCTTCCGGTAGTTTGTGGGAGTCATTTATTCTGTTAAATAGACGTGTTAGATGGTGTATATCCATTTGTTTTAGCACTTCAGCATATATGTTTTCATGTCCTGGACGTTTACCGTTCCTTAGCAGTTTTACAGCTTGCTACATTTCGGACCTAATGATAGTTGGACCGCTCTTTGATTATGCAAGGTTACCACGTTGTCTTCTCAGTTATCGTGAAAAAGGGTTGTTGCATATTTTAACCAAGTCTGCTTAATATCCTCCTGATTTACAATAAGTCTTCCTTGATCATTTGTAAGTGATGTTAGCTGTTTATTCCTGTTAGTGCCTGTTATTTGTTTTAGTTTTTTTTTATTGAAATTAAAGCTATCTGGAGTCTGTGAAGATTTTCTGCTTCTTCACATTGGCTTGTAGTCAAATTCACCTTTGCATTTTTTATTTTGTTTCTTATGATTCGGTTATTCTCTTTATATCTATCAGTTTGGTTTTTCACTAGTCGTCTCAGTTCCATTAAGTCTAATATTTCTTCTGTCATCCAGGGTTTTAGACTTGTTCTTTCATCAGGGCCAAGGACAGTTTTTGTGGCCACATTTATGTTGGTTTTAAACCTTTTCCATATTTCTTCAGGATCGTCTTCGCAATCAGGATTGTATCATGTTTTCCCTTGTGTTTGATTCAGTTAGACTTCGAATATTAGGTTTTGGCTGTATCTTCCTTCTGTTTAATAGTTTCAGTCTGAAGTTAAACTTTGCGATGATGGGGCTGTGGTCCGAGCCAATGTCCGCACCTTGATAGGCAACTACGTGCTTTATACTGTTCTGGTACCTCCGATTTATCAGTATGTAGTCTATTTGATTCCTCACTCTGTCTCCTGGTGATTTCCACGTGTAGACGCGTCGTGGATGAAGTTTAAAGAAGATATTTTTAATGACGAGCTGATGTTCCTGACTAAACTGAATTAGCATATCTCCACGCTCGTTTCGCTCCCCTAGTCCGAAAGAGCCCGTTATCCCTGAGATAGGTCCGTTTCCAACCTTAGCATTGAAGTCGTCGAGTACGACAGTTATTTCGTTAGCCTTAGTTGCTCCGAGCATCTCTCTTAGCTGTTCATAGAATTGCTCAGCTTCAATTTCCGGTCATTCTGCAGTCGGTGCATATACCTGTATCAAGTTGACATTAACAGGTCTAGTTTCTAGTTGTGATAGCATAATCCTGTCGGAAAGTGCCATTACGTTCTTAACACATCTATCCATTTGTTGACTCAGGATAAATCCTACTCCGTTCCTGTGATCTGGATTGTTATTGCCTGAGTAGTAGAATGTTGTTTGGCCCTTTTTACACGTGCCACTGTCTGGCCATCTCGTCTCGCTAATACCCAAAATATCCAATTCTAGTCTGTTCATTTCTTTTATGGCATTGTCCAGCTTTTCTGCTACATATAGAGTGCGGGTGTTCCATGTACCTATACGTAATTTCATCATGTCAAGCCGGGGGATTCGTAGCGCCCTCTGATGATTCAACATCTGCCCGGGACTGAGGGCATTTTTCTCGTGTTTCCTGTCATGATGAAAAGAATGGACAAAAGATGTCCATGTTTTAATATCGTGGTTTTCCGTTGCCTTCGGTATCCTTATGGCCTTAAGTAATTCCTCCGCATTTGAGGCCAATTTCTTGGCCTCAGGACATCTTGTTCACCCGCCCGTAGCCGTTGACAAACTGGAGGTGAATCGCTTATTCTTGCGACCATTCGGTCGTCAGAGCCTCGTCAGTTATTTACCAGGGTGCACCGGATAACATAGTTACCACTCGAGCAGGTGAGGTTGACATTTGGACTGGTACCTATCTTACCTTCGCCTCTTACACCCCTTAATTAATTAGTAGTTTAAATATTTATAGTAGCTCATAATAGAAACAGGTTTTAACAGTATATTGGTCACCAAAAAGCGATTGTAACGTTTTTTTTTTTGAAACCTTAAGCAATATTCTCAAGGTAATGAATGCTTCAATTCTCTATTTTATTGCAGGGCAGTTTAATGCTCATCTTGCAAAGCGTGACCTAAAGTCAGTTGGTCTGGTTAATTTGATGTATACATACGACATAAATAATGCCTGATTGATCAATGTTGATCAGTTGAAAATAGGTGAAAGTATAATAAGCCTGCAATATCTGTGAGATTAAGATTAAGTCATGGTAAAGTGCAGCACTGAACCTTCCAAGAATAAAATAGTGAGAATATTATACCGACCAATAAATTATAAAGTTCCTTTAGAGTTTTATAATATTTTCACAACTTTAGAGTTTTATAATATGTCATAACTGGTGATGTAGAAGTAGGTCGGAAATATTTAGCAAAAATGCAATTTCCTGTCAGAGAATCGATTGGTATGATGACAACTTAAGAGGTATAAGGGTAGATTAAAAGTGTTAATTGATCTTAATAAAATTAATCCTATCTCAGTGCTTAAATATATAATGACAGATTACAGAAAACGTATAGCAATAATATAAAGATAACAATAGGAAGCGTTTATGACGATTATATTACCAACGCTGTGGAAAATAATGAACCAACAGACTAATAAACGTAAATCTATAACAACTCCTACATTAGATGCCGACTCGTTTAATAACTTCTTTATCGTGGTGGTCGAGGGGGTTATTAATAACCTGCCATTAGCACCACTGGATTATGCTGTTTTTTATAATGGTATAATTGGATCGGGTTTTTCATTCCAAATTTTTATATACTCTACTAGTTTAAAATAAATATTAATTATAAGCCAAGCATATCTTGGAGGGAAAGGACGCGATGCACGAACATCAGTAAGCTTTCGTTTAATACTAATGTTCTGACTTCTGACTACAGAAAACCTTGTTTATTTTACGGGAACGAAGAATGATATATGGTGAATAGTATTAGAGAGTAGACGAATCATATGGTACGGAAAATTATATTAAACAAACATTTACCTACGTTAATGTAAGAGATTAAATAACTCAAGTAAAGAATAGTAAAAAATAAGGTTTCGTCAAGTGTCAACTTTTGATTGAAGAACCCAGTTTGTGTAATATGAGGGTGTGCAGTAGGATAGAACGATTGGAAAATTAGTTTTAGGTTGACATACCTGAGGTTCTGAAGTATTCATTTTAGTTTAAAATTAATATGTATAAAGCATAACAACATAACTATTTAGCTGTCGCCTTCAGCAGAGTTTGTCCTGTTCAAAATGTGATATCGCGTTGACTGAGAAGGAACTTAAATACAAAATAATCTGCGATTTCTGTGATAATGTGGAATGCTTGGTGTGTTCAAAATTTGGTACCTCAGAGGCACATGAAGACCCGCATAATGCTGTATATGCTTGTAATAACTGCATAGCATCCATAAAAACGTAGGGTAATGGGGCGGCTAATCGGAAATCTATGGTGTCTGAGGCTTTTAATGCTCTTTACAGCAAGCTGTCATCTAAGATGTCCCAGAAGCTTGGTAACCTTGCAACTTCTATGAAGGACAAATTCAGTGGCCTGAGTGACCAGTTGGCTAGTCTTGCACCTGCCCATGATGTTGCAACTTCGATACAGGATAAAATCACTGATATTGTTGACACAGTGACCACTGTTTCAGTTAACCATGAGGATATAAGGACTGAAATGAAGAACCTCACCAGTATGCTACAGAAAAGTGGGGAAATTATTGAAGAGCCCTCAGAGTATGCTACTATTGCAACTATAAATGTAGCAAATGAAAGGAAAATAAGTGAGCTTGAACGTCAAAACAATGCATTTAATCTTAGAGTTCTTACCATAGAGAAAGAACTAAGACTTCTGAAAAACCTGGTAACCTCCAATCAAACTGTCTCTCAAACTGAGTTCTCAATACTTCCACCAATTCTACCACCCAGTCAAAATAAAACGTGCTCCAGAGAAACCTCGTGAAAAAGTGAAGATCCGTAACAGGTCTGAGTATTTTCATAACAGAGATCAGTCACAGGATACGGTGAGGCAGTTCAGCAACTCTCAACATAACCATGAAAGGTTGGCGAGCACCGGGGCACGCTTAAATGGATCACATGTCTTTATCGGAACTGGAACTAATGGCAGGTAGTTTACTGCTGGCAAAAGGCGTCAACGGCTGTACCTGGGACGGTGCCACCCAAGCACGACTGCTGAACATATGACTGACTACTTGGTTGACCAACTGCTTATACCAGATGTGAAATGCTTTGTATTGGATAAGAACGACGATGTCGCATCGTTTAAGATAGGAGTTAAAGAATCTCTGTTAAAAGGTCTTCTTGACCCTAATCTTTGGCCGGAAGGCACTGCAATTAAGGAATCCCGTCCTAGACGTCAATTAAAGAACCATTCTGTCGGAAATTTTCAGAGCGAAGGCGAGGTAGATCAAGCCCATTAGATTGTGTTTCCATTTTTTATCAAAATGTGAGAGGTATTAAAACAAAGCTGAAAGACATTTATTGTGCAGTAGTATTGTCTGAATCATATTCATTAATCGCCCTCACGGAAACCTGGTTAGACTGTGACATAAATAAGTCAGAATTTTTGGATTCTCGCTACCTGGTCTATCGTACCGACAGAAGTACAGATAACAGCTCAAAAGACCGGGGAGGAGGTGTTCTGTTGGCTGTTAGCAATGCATATAAATCTCATCGTCTGTCCATAGGAAATCCTGCTATTGAGGAGATATGGGTGTCAGTGTCATTTGTCAACACGTTCGTATGTATTGGTTGTGTTTACATTCCGCCAGCGATGGAAGCGTCTTATTATGACTCTCACCTCAGGTCTGTTGCTAGTGCATGTGAAATGTTTCAAAGAGTTATAGTTGTTGGTGACTACAATGTCTCTCAAATTATGTGGAGATCAGTTGATGACTTCGTAGGTTTGGTGCCTGATAATGTAAGGTCTCCAAAAGAAATTGTGTTATGTGATACCACTGCTCATCTAAACCTTTCACAATATAATAGCCATCCTAATGATCATAATTCTATTCTGGATTTGTGCTTTTTTAACTTTGAGCCACTATCAATTGAGAAGTGTGATGGTTTGGTGAGTTGTGATTCATATCATCCACCATTACAAATAATTTTAGACTTTAATGAAGTTTTCCTGGAACATTTGAATACCTACATCTATGACTTTAGAAATGATGATTCTGATTTGATTAATAACCATTTTCTTTCTGTTAACTGGAATTCAGTTTTAAATGAAAACTTGGATTTAACTATAAATAATTTTTACTCAGTAGTCTTTGACTGTTTTAATATATTTGTGCCTATAAAACGGAATGCAGCTGGCGACAGCTTTCCCACTTGGTTTTCGCAGGACCTATAGAATCTTATAATTAAAAAGAAAATAGCCAACAAAAGTTACAAGCAGACTTCTTCAGTTATTGATTACAAAAACTTTAGCTTAATTCGTAATCAGTGTAAAAATTTAATCAAAGAATGTCATGATCACAATATTAGTAATATTGAAAGTAACATTAGTACTAATCCTAAATATTTCTGGAATTTTGTTAAATCACAATCTAGTGATGGATCTGTTCCAAAGAAAATATTTCTTGGGGATGATTGTGGTGATAATGGTGCCGATATAGCTAACTTGTTTGCTAAACATTTTTCCTCTGTCTTTAATCCCTCAATCACTCCTAAGAGTTATCCATCTTGTCACTCTGATCAGGTACCCTATATGGTTAACAATATAACCTTGAATGCCCTTGAAGTACAAAAATCTCTGTCCGAAGTGGACATCAACAAACCTGCAGGTCCTGATGGAATACCTAATAGGGTATTAAAGCTATGTTCACATACTTTATATCTTCCATTGACTCTTATCTTTCGTCATTTCCTTACCTCTGGATTGTTTCCTGACTCTTGGAAGCTATCTTATGTAACTCCGATTCACAAATCTGGCAACAAAAATGATATTACCAACTACAGACCCATTAGTCTTCTCTCTGCTATCCCGAAGTTGTTTGAGTCGTGTATTTAGAAGAAATTGTCTGATTTGTTTCAGCAGATAATTGTTAGTCAACAGTATGGATTTACTCCTGGAAGGTCTGTTGATACCAGCTTGTTTCTTTTTGTAAACTTTATCACCAATTCTTTTCAAGACGGAAAAGAGTTTCATGCGATTTACATCGATTTCAGTAAGGCTTTTGGCGAAGTCAACCACTCTATTTTACTATTCAAACTTGCTAACTATGGGTTCTCGGGTTCACTTTTTTCTTGGATTAAATCATATCTTTCCAGTTTGAGTCGATGGACATCTATCAACCCTATTTCCCACAACATCTGGTGTTCCTCAGGGACCCACCTGGAACCTCTTCTGTTTTCTTTGTTTATCAATGACCTGGGATCACAGCTGTCCTGTCATTTCTTGCTTTTCGCTGACGACATGAAGGTGTTTACCCAGGTTGCTTCTTATCAAGATATAATAAACCTTCAGAATGACCTTAATTCAGTACATGACTGGTGTCAAGCCAATATGATATCCTTGAATATAAGTAAATGTAACTTTATGAGATTTAGCAGACGTAGAATTCAAATTGATCCTGTTCAATACAATATAAAAAATTTAATTGTCAGTGAAATAAGTGTTGTTAAGGACCTTGGGGTATATCTGGATACTAAGTTAAATTTCTGTGATCATCTTGAGATAATTGTATTTAGGGCGAACAAAATGCTGTCATATTATTTTGTTCATATAGCTAGGCTTGAGAACGTTCAACAAAAGTTTATAAAGTACTCGCGATTTAAACTTTCAGTCAATGAAATTTATCTGAATGATGATCAGACTATGGTTTACTTAGGACTTGCTCCTTTACAGCGCAGAAGAAAATACTATGATATTTGCTTTGCATATAAAACGCTTAATATTCATATAAAAAGTCCTGAATGTCTACAGCATTTTCAAATTCATGTTCCTTGTGGACGAACGCGTAGTAGAACTATCCTGCACATGCCCCATTGGCGTACATGGTATTTATTATTTAACCCTGTCAACAGAATGTCTTCAAGTGTAAACAGGTAATGGGACAGTTTAGACTTGTTTACGAATACATCATATTCTAGTTTTAAGGATCTGACCAAAAGGACAATCTTAGGTTAAGTGGAATTTACGTGTAAGAAATTATATATTGTATTTTTAAACTTGTAAAAGTGGTAACGTTGAATATAATAATAATAATAATAATAATAATAATAATAATAATAATAATAATAATAATAATAATAATAATAAATAAAAGCAAATTTTATTTGTAATGCCCACGTGACATGGCGTCACGATACTAAAGAGCGTCCCGAGCATTAGTAAACGTGTATATTTTTGCCTGATTTTTCCTTTATATTTTTGTAGCCCCGATAAGAACTATCTATGTCTTTCGAAAATTTTATTAGAACAAAAGTGTTTGGGTTAGTCTTAGTTTTTTTAACCAGGGCCAATTTACCTTGGCGCCAATATCAGGGTCCGACCTAAATAGTGCTAATAGTTTAGTATTAAATTAGAATCCACAAATGGTGCAGAATACTTGTGCAAAATCATCAGTTTTTCTCGCTAACTAAACGACAAACTTAAACAGGAGGTAGATGCAGTCATCCAGAAAAATAGATATTTCGGAGAACCTGCAAACATTCTTTTGGCAATGCGGTCCACCATTTGAAAACTGGCAACCAATCAATTACCTCGAGACCAACATAATAATTAGCAATAACCAATACGGCTTCCGCAAACAGAGGTCGAGAGGAGATATATTGGCCTATGCGCCTCATAATATGGAGTGAGACAATTGGGAACTCTGGAGAATCTAGAGCGATTGCGTTAGATATTTCGAAGGCATTCGATTGAGTTTGGCATAACGAATTGCTCAATAAACTACAGTCCTTCAGACTGCCAGTGTCTCTCTGCAGCTGCCTTGCCAGTTTCCTGAAGAACCGATCTCTGCACGTTGCAATTGACGGACACATCTCAGACACATTCACCCTAAATGCGAGAGTACCTCAGGGCGTAATACTTTTACCAACTCTGTTTCTCATCTATATCAATGACCTGCTAACCGAAACCAATAATCCTGCTTACAGTACCCTTGTCTCCCAATTTAGATCAGAAAAACTTTTACCAGCGACTGGGACTTATCATCGCAAACAGGAGCAGACTACAACAATTAATCAAGATCTGACGAAAGTTCGATAGGAATTTGATCCATTTTAATGCTGCAAAATCCCAAGCAGCCACGTTTACCAAGAAAGCCAATACGGCGTGCCCTGACATCAATATGGCAGAATTGACCATTCCTTCATTCTCGTCAATTGTACTACTGGGTGTCTTGGTCAACAGCAATATGTCCTGGCATGACCACGTTGTTAACATCGTAAAATCAACATCGCAGGTGCGCTTTTTTACAACAAAAACTATACACAACACAGCAGCTACTCTTGCTCTACAAAGCGCAAATAAGACCTTGCTTAGAGTATTGTTCACACATCTGGGGTACCTAAGAACATCCTAAAGCTGCTGGACTCCTTTCAGAAGTGCGTCTCATCGGTGATCCGGAGTTGACCCGGGATCTGGATAGTCTGGAACACCGCAGACATGTGGCCGAGATTTCCATGTTTCATAGATAAATTCAGGGCAGATGTTGCCAGGATTTTGCCAGCATCATCCCCCCCCAGGCTAAAGCGCACCCGTTCGTTGAACAACTGGAAACAGCTAGAACGTCGCTTTACAAGGACTCCTTTGTTTAGCGTATGAAATTCACTCCCAGGACATCTGTTTCCCACTATTTACAACCTACAACTATTTAAGAACCGTATCAAACAACACACCATCATACCAACATACCGCTCGCCATCAAAAATTATGAGTATGCTCAAAAGAAGATCTTTAATAAAGATTTATTCAGCGGCGGTTAGGACATTTACCATACGGGATTTTAACTTTGACGCCTCTGATTAAATCGATTTAATATCATGGATTTTAGTCAAATTATTTGAACCATTTCACAATTTAAAATTGAACAATTGAAGATCTTTTCTTCATCCTGCCGACGCCGCATTTCTTCAATCTTATTTGATACTTTTTGGAACCTCAAGACTACAAAACAACTTAAAGATTTTTATGCAAATGTTCCACCTTAGTGGGGAGTTTCACAAGGTTCCGTACTTGACCCGATCTGGTTCCTAGTTAATCAACAATCTTACCAATCACAATAACAGAAGTGATGTTCTTTTATTTGCAGATGATACAACTATATATGAAGGTTATAATCCCTCTGATATTGAGGAAAGCAAAAAAGTGTTTCTTTACGGAGATCTCATGTATGGAGAATGTAAAGTCCTTGGGATCTACTTGGATACTGGATTCACCTGAGAAGCCTTGTTGTAATTTTGGGCTAGAAACTTTGGCGCTAAAGTTGATTGATTCCAAATATGTCATATGATGTCTCCCTAAAGACAGTGATGTCAACGTATCAAGGAGATTTTACTCTAATATGGCCTATGCTATCTCATCTTGGCAACATTGCAGCTATGCTACTGCATGATGTATTTATGGGGATGGGTGATAGGGGTGGTTGCCGAACTGTTTTTTAACAACTGAACATACTTACACTTCAGTGTCTTC